>JAESUZ010004083.1:0-289159 GCA_017311185.1 Proteles cristata cristata | reverse complement strand
CAGGTAAAAAGCTTCCATCTATCATGAGTCTTTCTGTGTGTCTCTCTATTTCTGTCTCTCATTTGAAACATCAGCTCCTTCTCTTTTTGCTAGGCTAAGACATACTCTTCAGTCTTCTCACTTGGGTCAGGACCCTTTCTCTTCAGTATGTCCATCTAACAAACTATCTTTCTTCTTCCTTTCTTAAAATCTCCCTTTGTCTTGATTCAAGTTATTTTTCATTGGCTACTTACCCTGCCTTGAGTTTTCCAAATGTTACTATTAACATATAATGTAATTATAGAGAATTGTTATTAAAATATGATGTAGTAAACTATATAAACAAAGAGCTGTGAGGATTCCACCCACTCATCTTCGATTTAGTTCCAAGGATTTTATTTTTATTTTATTTTTTCAAGAGAATATTAAATCGTTTATTGATTACACATGATAATGGATGATACACAAGCTTTAATCCCATCTATAATTTTATCTCATACCATGATTCAATTTAGATATATTGCATAGGATGTGCCAACAATCATATTAATAAGCAAATAAACTCCAGGACTTTGCTTGGGTGACCCTTTTAACAGTGAACTCCAGGTCACAACACATTAACTGTCAGTTCAACCACACCAATGTTTGTGGAGACAATGGATTCTGTGCCCAAGCAGGTTGCAAATAAAATTTCAAATGGAACCTGACATCACCCTGAAAGAATTCTAACTTCACACTGTTGGGGTAGTTTACCAAGATGGCTTCAGAGTAGACTAACTTTACACAGCACATTTAAAAAAAGACACATTTATTCAGCGTCATGATCAGACTATTACATTTAGCAATCAACAGCATGGGTGCAAAAAAAAAAATCTACATTAAAACCCTTTGTTGGAATGCTTTACACTTTCCACAGAACAGAAACTAAAATAACCTGTTATACAATTAGTCACAAATACAGTCCTCGAGTTTTTTGCCCATACACATGAGTATTGTCTAAAACATGTCTTCTTTGTAGCAGCTAGGCCCTGCCACCGCTGTGCTTGGCTGAGTTCACAAATCTGTTGTAACCTGTAGCTTCCCTGTCACTTCTCTGGCTCTCCTCTCCTGCTAAGCTTTGTTTCCTGGCAGCAATTAAAACCTTCTGCCATTGTCATAGCCACTACTGCTGGAACTGCCAGAGCCACCTTGGTTTCATGGTTTGGCAAAGTACTAGCCTCCATTGCCATAGGGCCAGAGCTTCTGCCTCCAAAATTCCCTCCTTTCATGGGTCCAAAATTTGAAGGCTGATTGTTTTAATTGCCAAAATCATTATAGCTTCTACCACCTCCAAAGTTGCTTCCATCGTTACCAAATCCATCATAGCCATCCCTACTGGCACCATATCTACCACTACCTCAACTGCCACCAAAGCCACCACGCCCATTGAAGTTTCCTCCATGACCAAAGTTGTCATTCCCACCAAAACCACCTCCACGACCATCACTGAAGTTTCCAGAACCACTCTGACCTCCCTGGCTGGCTGAAGTGCCAGTCATCTCTTGCTTAGATAGAGCTTTCCTTAACTCACAGTTGTGGCCATTCACAGTATGGTATTTTTGAAAGACGATCTTGTCTACAGAGTCATGGTTGTCAGATGTTACAAAAGCAAAGCCCCTCTTTTTGTCACTGCCTCGGTTAGTCATGATTTCAATCACTTCAATTCTCCCATACTGTTCAAAAATAATTTCTCAGATGATGTCCTTCAGTGTCTTCTTTAATGCCACTGACAAATCTTTTTCACAGTTAAGGTAGCACCGGGTCTTTGAGAATCTTCTCTGGAGACAGCCCTCTTTGGTGCCACAACTCTTCCATCTACCTTGCATGGTCCTGCATTCACGGCTGCATCCACCTCTTCCACAGTGGCATCCGCGACAAACCCAAAGTCTCCGGAGCCCTTAGTGTTGGGACCTCTCGTTACCACACAGTTGTAAGCATTCCCTATTGCTCAGAATGGCTCCCCAGATTCTCATCAGTTGTTTCAAAGCTCCAACTCTGATGAAAAGCTTCTGCAGCTTCTGGCTCTTTGGGAGACTGACTTAGACGTGATGGTGGTGGGAGGGGAGACTAATGATGCTCACTCGGCTGCGTCCGCAGGCAGAAAAGCCATATATGTAATTTTAAATTTTCTAATCGCCATGTTTTAAAAACAAGAAGTTGGTAAATTTTTAATATTTTAACTAACAATATGTCAAAACGTGTCAACATGTAAACACTGTAAAACATTACAGCAGTGTAAAAAAAAAAGTAAACTAAGTCTCTGAAAGCCAGTGTGTTTTACACTTCCACCACATTTTAGTTTGGATCCTACATTTTTGATGGTTGAAGTGAAAGGTCATTCTACCAAAACAATAACGTTAATGGGAAAATTATTAACACTGCTTCCATTTTAAAATCTAAATTTAGGGGAGCCTGGGTGGCTTAGTCGGTTAAGCGTCCGACTTTCGCTTAGGTCATGATCTCGCGGTTCGTGGGTTCGGCCCCGCGTCGGGCTCTGTGCTGCCTGCCAGCTCAGAGCCTGGAGCCTGTTTCAGTCTGTGACTCCCTCTCTCTCTGACCATCCCCTGCTCACTCTTTCTCTCTCCTAGAAATAATAAATTTAAAAAAAAAAAAATTAAAAAAAAAAAAGAAATACATTGAGATGAACTTAAGATTTTTCATTATCCATTCCTCTGGAGTCTCTTGTCCTTGCCATAACAATATAATGACTATGTTGCTGTATTCGAGCTTTGTCTTTTCAAATTCATCTAGAATCCTAAAGGCATTCTACATTATAGGAGAGCTCTGAGTGTTGTCAAGGTTACTAAAGGTTCCAGTGGTATTCCCTGAGTATTTATTGCCCACTCCCACCCATGTGAGGTTTCTCTTCTGAACCTGGCATTTTATTCCACTCGGGTCTTCGCAAAACACATCTGCCTTTCTAATCTTACCATTTGGGATGTCAGCCTGAATTCACAATAGTGTGACACCCGTAAAAGGTGGCTCAGGCTTTTATGCTATAGGCAGTCTTTGAAAAAGATTCTACAGGCAAAGAGTTAAGCAGCAGTGTACAAAATCTCCCTGACTCTCACCCATTCATTTTATCACTTTCAAAGTATGGAGGAAACCCTTTCACATTTCAGAAGTTAGATTTGCATAACTGTGCATACCATTTCAGCTTCTGCCTTTTTGCTTCTTCATCTCTTTCCTGTACCAACAATTCATTACTACCTGCCCTTTCTTCATAAAGAAAGATTCATATTTTGAGAGACTCACACAAGAATAGTCACATGGTTCATTTCTCTGATATTAACATGCCTTCAGTATGAGGGCTCTTCCTTCCTTATCTCTGGGTGCAGAAAGCTCCTTCCCATGGTGGTGCTCTGCCCCCTCCCCCAACATCCTCCTTCACACAATGTCTTCTGTTTTCTTTCTCTCATTAAATTAATAAGAAAACTGAAACTTCTGACTACATTTAAATGTATATTAAAAATATCTCAGTTTAGGTTAACATTCTACCTATATTTTTTGTAACAAAAAATATATAAAAAGTAAATGAGAATGTTTTGAAGTTTGTGGAAGCTTTCTTTTTCTCTTAAACCCTAGAATAGGTGCAAATTTATTTGCTTTGCTGAACGTTTAAAAATTATATAACTATTTTATTTGCCAAATAAATTTGTTTACCATTTTATTTACCTACTCTCTTCGCTGCTATATTGCATCCAGAAGTAAACTACTGACATGAAATTTTCAAGTCTTCCTGACCTAAATAGAAGGTGTCAGTTGCTAAGACATCGTGACTGACTATAGTCCCTATGAAATAAAATGAGCAAAATACATCTAGCTATAAAAATAGGTTAGAGATTTGATTTATTTTAAACTTCAAAATACTTATTTTCTTCTCACAAAAAAAAACAGTTTATGTACATGTATATGTATATGTATGTATATCAGTAAGCTGACACAATAGAATACAATGTGAGAGAAACAAAAATATCGGCTCACTAAAATACCTGATGAAATAACTAAGCTGAAGTCAAGCCACAAACAGCAAAAGTTGGGTCTGTCATAAACCAAGAAGTAATTTTTTGAAGGCTCTATGAATGTCAAAATGAAAAAAAAACCTTATCATTTGGGAAGCTTGAGGAGGACAGGGAGAGAAGGACTGGTTTGCAGAAGGAATGCAAGTATTTTTAAGGGACTAAAGACTGAGGCTTTCCACCAGAGCAACAATAATCTCACTCAAATGTGGTTTTTTTTTTTGTTTGTTTTTTTGCTTGTTTGTTTTTTTCAAATAGTTTATTGTCAAGTTGGTTTCCATATAACACCCAGTGCTCATCCCCACAAGTGTCCTCCTCCATGCCCATCTTCCTCCTCCCCCCCCACATCCATCAGTCCTCAGTTTTTGTCAGCATTCAAGAGTCTCTCATGGTTTGCCTCTCTCCCTTTCCCCCACCATTTCTCCCCTTCTTCTCCCCCATGGTCCATTGTTAAGTTCCTCCCAATCCTCCTATACGTGCAAACATATGATATTTGTCCTTTTCTGCCTGACTTATTTCTCTCAGCATAACACCCTCAAGGTCCATCCATGTTGCTACACATGTCCAGATTTCATTGTTTCTCATTGCCATGTAGTATTCCATGGTATAGATAAACCACATCTTCTTGATCCATTCATCTGTTGATGGACACTTAGGCTCTTTCCAGGTTTTAGCTATTGTGGAGAGTGCTGCTGTGAACATTGGGGTACTTGTGCTCCTATGCATCAACATTTCTGTATCCCTTGGGTAAATTCCTAGCAGTGCTATTGCTGGGTCATAGGGGAGTTCTATTGTTATTTTCCTGAGGAACCTCCACACTGTTTTCCAACTCACTCAAATGTTTTGAGGGGGCCTTTATAAGACAAAAGATGACTCATAGCAAAAATGTTGCTTTTATCATGGCATTTTTCAATAAAAAGAAAAAAATATATAGATCATATAAGGATTTTCTCACAAATTTGACAATGATTGGCCCTCCATTCAATTTTAACAATGAAGTAGGCAGAGTCGACCAAGAAGGTGCTACCACTGGAGGTTCCTGAGTGCCCCTCTTCTGGCAAATGCATCAAACGTACAGCCACCCATGGAGAAATCCCCTCTGAAAGAGATCTAGAAAAGAGCTGAGTGACTCCTACACATCAGATGATGAGAAAATGCCTGCATTGAAATGTGTAAGAAAGGTGGAGACACACTCTTGCCATCGACCCCATCCCAACAAAATGCCTTACAGTCAGGAGATAATCCCCCACTCCTAGCTCCTCCCTGAGAAGCAAAGGGTTTAGATTTCACACCTAGTGCCCCAATTTTTAAGACACCCACTGGGGAATGGGATCCCAAAACACCTAGCCAATGGGGCGTGTGTCTGTAAGACCCACAGGACTATAGTAAACAAAAAAGCAATTCCTAACAGATGCACAAACTCTCATAGCAACTATGCTGCAGGGGTCAACACAGAGGAAGTGAGCAAAATTGCCCATCTCCCGATCTTTCCCAGAAAGTGGTTTATTTACATACTTTAAAAGCTGCTCTTTATTTACAATAGCCAAGAGATGGAAGCAACCTAAGTGTCCATCTGTGAATGAAGGAATAAAAAAATTTGACTGGGGCACCTCGGTGGCTCAGTCAGTTAAGCATCCAACTCTTGAATCTGGCTCAGGTCATGAGATTGAGCCCCACATCGAGTTCTGCACTGACAGCATGAAGCCTACTTAGGATTCTCTGTCTCCCTCTCTTTCTGCCCACCCCCCACCCTGACTCATGCACCTGCACTCTCTTTCTCCCAAAATAATAAAACTTAAAAAAAGAAAACATGAGATAGATATTATCTTCTATATCTATATGTAATATAATCTATCTATCTCTATTATATGTCATTACTCAGCCATTAAAAAGAAGAAAATCTTGCCTATATGACAACCTAGATGGAACCTCATGGTATAATACTTAGTGAAATAAGACAGAGAAAGACAAAATACCATACAGTCTCACTTATATGTGGAATCTAAAAAAAAAAGAAAGAAAGAAAGAACGAAACAGATACAGAGAATATATTGGTGCTTGTAATGTACAACATGATGAACATATAGTTTGCAATATTGTTTTGTATATTTGAAAGTTGCTAAGAGAATAGATCTTAAAAGTTCTCATCCAAGAAAAAAAAATGTGTGACCATGTGTGGTAATAGATGCTAACTAAACTTATTGTGGTAATCATTTGGCAATATAAACATATACCAAATCATTATGCTGTGTGCCTGAAACTAATATAATGTTTTACATCAATTATATCTCAGTTAAAAAAAAAAAAAAGCTGCTTCCTGAGTGCCAGCCTTCTAATTTAGCATGCATCTAGGGGCTGACTGCAATCTCCCCCAGAGACTGAAGAAGCTGGTAAACACCTCTACTGTTTTCTCCCTCCAGCCTGCTCCAATAACAAAACCAAATCCAATATCTCCCTAGAAAGAGCTGTACACACATCTGGCACCCCCGCTTTTGCAGGGATGGGTCTGCAGATCACCTGGCTGTAAGAGCCCACAGTACTATAGCAAACAAGGAAGCAGTTCTTAGCAGGTGCACACCCCCCTGCAGCTGCACACCTGGCCCCAGCACAGAGGTAGCAAGCAAAGATGCCCATCTCCCAGGTTCTCTCTAGAAGCTGGTTAACTTCATACTATTCCAGTGGCTTCCTGAAACTCCAACTTGTAATCTAATAGGTACTGACTGCAAACTTCCTCTTTGGAACGTTGATGATTCTTGGAATGCTACTGGGAGTCACTAAGAGCAATGAAGGAGACTAGACAAGCACAGAGGTTTGAGAGACAACTAGGAACTCAAGCCAGGCTGATCAACAAGGTTGATCTCTCACATGAGATCACACTGTCAGGAGTGGGAAAGGGGTGTTCTCTCACCTGCACAGAAATCACAGAGTCAAGGAAAAAGTACAAAAATATATCCTAAACAAAAGAATGTGGTTAAAACTCCAGAAGCAAACCTTAATGAAATGGAAATGAATGATTTACCTAATAGTTCAAAATAATGGTCATAAAAATGCCCAATGAGGTCAGAAGAGCATTGCGTGAAAAATGGAAAATTTCAACACCACTTCCTGCATGCTTGGGGATACTTGCTTAGACATTCCAATCTATGGACAAGCCTAGAAATGAGCAGGAGTTAATACTTCATGGGGCATTGACCAATGCAATAGAAGTTGTTTGATAAATATTCCCCTCTTTAATTGCTGGAGTGAATAATTCTAAGATGAATTATAAATGGTTCTTTAGATGTTCCCAAATGGAGAGAGCCTTAGCTGTTTGTAGTGGTGAAAGTTTGATAACACACCAATGGATTATTTTTCCTTTCTTCCTTGTCCTTTACCTCTATCCTTGGGGTCATTTCCCAAATAAACTATTGACATACATGATCTTGTCTTGGGCTTGACATATTAGGGAAATCTAGACTAAGACAATCTCTACGTATGAGAGATTTTACCCATTCTTAAAAATTTATTATTTATTTTTGATATGGGGTGGAGGGGCAGAGAGAGAGGGAGACACAGAATCCCAAGCAGGTTCCAGGCTCTGAGCTGTCAGCACAAAGTCTGACAAGGGGCTGAAATTCACAAACCGTGAGATCATGACAGGAGCCAGAGGTCAGAAGCTTAACCAACTGAGCCACCCAGGTGCCCCTACTCATTTTTTTTAAGAAAAGAATTTCAGACATTAATTTGGCTGCTTATTCTCTCTGTTTATAAGACCAATCCAGCTACAGAGTCAAGATTCACAGATACACTGTTAGTAAGAACTCAGCATTGTCCTCTTCCCTCAGCTATGTTCCATTATAAGAACTATCTGCACAATATCAATGCGTCTGTGAGCAATGGAGCACTTTTTCTTGGCAGAATCTGAAAGCACATGACGCAGTCTCCCTTAGAAATACTTGTAGCACGGGGGAGAAAGTTAGTGGAAGAGCCAAGAAATAAAGCTGATTGAGGTTGAAAAGAAAGTGATCTCGTCAGGGAGCCACATAGTCCCTGAATTTTTAAAAGCAAAAGATCTATTTGTTTGTCTTAAAACTCTCATATCATAAGCCCTGAGTAATTTATGCAATTATAATATTCTACATCCTAAATGAGATTCCACAGCCCCTCATCCAAGAGAAATAAGCCTTGATATAATTTTACTCTGAAGTCCCTAAATAACATAAAATCCAATTCACAGAATCACATTATTACTGGGAGAATCGATAATTTTTTCAACAAATGAGTTTAACAAAAAGATTTAATTTAATCTCCAAGTTTATGAGGGTAATTCTTGCTTGTTTCCTGCAACTATTACCATACTTATTTCAGTTAACTGCATGAATAATGTCATCGAGGCTGTTTTCTAATGATTGATTCGTGTAATAAAAAAATTCCTGTATATGCCATTCCTTGGAAGAATTAAAGAACTTTGCCAGCATTAGTCAATGTCCTGCAATTGGCACCAAGAAATGCTCAGAGCAGTAGACTGGATCCCCCTGAGAACACACAGTCTGTGCAACTCCCCAACTTTCTACAATAGGCAAAGATATGGAGTAGCAGGATTTCTCACTGGGACCTTCTCACCTCCCCTTTCCCTTTCTGATGGTTCTCCCATCACCCAGTGCTCTCCCTTCTTCCCGGCTGTTCTGGTGTCACTACCTCACCTCTCTCCCCTGACTCCTCTCCTCTACCTTCTTCCCTCCTCCCCACCCTACCCAACAGCAGCACTTGTTTTTGCTGAAAACTCTCCCTCATCAAGTGCTGTTGGGTGGGAGGGTGTGTAAATAAAGGCACCAATTTCCCCCTTCCAATAGAGAATTATTAAGGAGAATGTCGATAATCCAAAGGTCAGCATTTTTGAAGGAGCCACTGTTCTTCGGCAAAAAAAAACAAACAAACTCCAAAGTGTCAGAATTTTTTGTGACGTCTTCTGTTTAGGACTACTCTGTGTGAGTCTCTGGTGTAACCAGTGTAAGATGCACTTACATTTTTTTGTCAGTCTACTTCTTGTTTAAGAAGCTGTAAGAGTGCATGGGGGCCTCAGGGCAATTGCAAAGCATGAGGTTATAGATTAACAAAGCTGACATCTTCTATCATTTACTTCTTGACATCACAGCCTATGGCTGTGGAAGAAAAGTGGCTGCAATTTACCAATTCTCTCTCTCTCTCTCTTTCTCTCTCTCTCTCTCACTCACTCTCTCTCTTTAGCTCTCACTCTCCCTCTTTCTCTTTCTCTCTTTCTCCTTCTCTCCCCCAACCCCTTTGGTAAACACCAAATCACACTCCCAGAGCAAGATAAGAAAGCCAGATCCATGTCTCAAATATTGGGAAGACAAACCCATTTAACTTATTTGACTTGACAACTGTCTGACAGTATGAGGAGCAAACAATAATTTTTCTTCCTGACAGGCATAAAGTCTTGACATTTGGGGACTGAATTGAGTTTCTGTTGCTTTCAGTAGACATTTCCTGCTCATGGGATGCTTAAAACTGGTCAGTGGCTTGGCAATCTCCAATTCACTTTTATTACTTTAAAAACATACGATTTGATTTTTTATTTTATTTTTAATGTGTATTTGTTTATTCTGAGAGAGAAGGCAAAGAGCTAACAGGGGAGAGGCAGAGAGAGAGAGAGAGAGAGAGAGAGAGAGAGAGAGAGAGAGAGAGAATCCCAAGCAGGCAAGGTGGGAGGTGGGGCTCAATCTTATGAATCTCAA
The DNA here is from genome assembly GCA_017311185.1 of Proteles cristata cristata. Classification (NCBI taxonomy): domain Eukaryota; kingdom Metazoa; phylum Chordata; class Mammalia; order Carnivora; family Hyaenidae; genus Proteles; species Proteles cristata. The sequence continues at coordinate 279,387 of JAESUZ010004083.1, read as the reverse complement.
GATTATGACCTGACCTGAAATCAAGAGTCAGATGCTTAATAGACTTAGCCACCCAGGTGCCCCATGATCTGATTTTTCATTATATGTATATATCTCTCTTTCAAAAAACCACCTGCTTGTTTTTCATTCATCTTGGGATCATAACATGTGAAGTGTAAAAGAAACACTCAAAAAGCCCTACTTACCCTCATATGTTACAGCCAGGGAGACAGAGGTCCAGAAAAGCCAGAGTTTCAGCTCACTAGAGCTCATGGAGCTAAATGGGAACACATAGCTATACAGGTCACTGTGAGTCAAACAACATCTGCATGAAAACTGACTGCCTTTTTCCTTGGTAAGAAATCTTAGCAGAAGCTTTGGGTACATTTTAATAGATGCTCATCCACTGGTGAAAGCCCTTGACATTTGCAGGTCCTTTTCCTTTTACCCTTATCTTTAAACCATCTTTATGCCCCTATAAAAGCCACCCAGGTGTCCCACTTATTTGGGTCTCCTGAAAATTTTTTTTAATGTTTTAGTTTATTTTTGAGAGAGAGAAACAGAGCACAAGCTGGGGAGGGGCAGAGAAAGAGGGAGACACAGAATCAGAAACAGGCTCCAGGCTCTGAGCTGTCAGCACGGAGCCTGACACGGAGCTTGAACTCGTGAACTGTGAGATCATGACCTAAGCCTAAGCTGAATGTTTAGCCAACTGAGCCACCCAGGTGTCCCACTTATTTGGGTCCCTAATTGGGACATTCGAACAGTAAGAATTGGCTTTTAGATTGAGATGTGTCTTCTATGGCCCCATCATTTCTTCATATAATAAAAATTTATAGAGAACTGTACATACTGAGAGCTGCACTAGGATATACAGAAAGAGACTTGGTTAAAAAGAAAAAAAAGTCTGCTATTTGCAACTACATAGATGGAGCTAGAAGCTTTATGCTAAGCGAAATTAGTCAGAGAAAGACAAATACCATATGACTTCACTTATATGAGCAATTTAAGATACAAAACAGATGCACAAAAGGGAAGCGAAGCAAAAATAATATAAAAACATCGAGGGGGACAAAACATAAGAGACTCTTAAATATGGAGAACAAACAGAGGATTGCTGGAGGGGTTGTGGGGGGGGGATGGGCTAAACGGGTAAGGGGCATTAAGGAATCTACTCCTGAAAACATTGCTGCACTATATGCTAAGTAACTTGGATGTAAATTAAAAAATAAATTATTTTAAAAAGAGATTATTTCACAATCAAAAAAAATCATCATTGCTCTTAAGGGTTTTGTGGGCTAGTGGGAATTATCTATATGTAAATAAATCATTTTAATTCCATGTGGTAAATGCTATAAGAAAGCACTTACCATGCCATGGGAATCCCAACTTTCTCCCTAGTGGGACTTCTCTATTTCTTCCTCCCTAAGGAGTTGTCATTATTATGCCTTAGAACTCCATTCACAAGCACTGAGCAAAAGCCACCAAGATTAACTTCTAAGAACATAGGGTTTTTTAAGGGCTAGAGGACTCAGTAATTTCAACTAAATAATCTTTAAAGTCCTTTCTTTTTGGGGGAGTGGGGTAGGGAAGATGGAGACTATTTATTTATTTTTAAAGAAAAGAATGTCCTTTCAAGATATATTAATAAAATGCTTTGGTTTTGTCTAGGTCCTATTCCTGCCCTCACTGATACAGTGTGTGAAAACTGCCTAGTTTTTCCTTTTCCCTTTGGTTTAAATTGTTCCACACTTTGAAAAACATCTTATATTAACAACTACAGAGCATATAAAAATATAAAATAATAAAAAAACTAAAAAATGGTGGAAACAAAATAATAACCTAGCCTCACTTTCAATAAAACACTAAATAAAGTAGCAGCAATTTAAATCCAAGTAAGCTTAAATGATTGCCTACCTCCATCTAGTATATTTTGCTTTAAATATGCAAGATTGAAACATAAAGTATGGTGCAAATAGGTCTAATATGGAAATGTGTATGAAATTTTCAAGAGATGCTGAAAAGCATATGAAAACTTTTAGCATGCACTTTTGAGGGGGGAAACATGTTAGAAAACTAGGAATAAATATGTAATTCTTCAACATGATTTCTTGTTTTGTTTTTTGTTTTCTTTATTGTTGTTTATTGTCAGGTTGGTTTCCATATAACACTCAGTGCTCATTCCAACAATTGCCCTCCTTCATGCCCGTCACCTCTTTTCTCCTCTCCCCCAACCCCCTTAACCCTCAGTTTGTTCTCAGTATTTAAGAGTTTCTTATGATTTGCCTCCCTCCCTCCCCTTACCTATTTTTTCTCCTTCTTCTTCCCCTTGGTCCTCTGTTAAGTTTCTCCTGTTTCACATAGGAGTGAAAACATATGGTATCTGTCCTTCTCTGCCTGACTTATTTCACTTAGCATAACACCCTCGAGTTCCATCCACGTTGCTACAAATGGCTATATTTCATTCTTTCTCATTTCCATTCAACATGATTTCTAAAAAACATCTATCTTAGTGGCTACGCATCAAAGGCATTTCTATTGAAATCAGGACCAAAAGAATGATACACATCATCACCATTACTAAGAAAGCTTTTGTAGAAGTTATGACTGATTCAGTGAAACATAAAAACAAAGGTATAAGTGCTTGTAGCATTCACTACATTTGCAACTAAACAATACATTATGTAGTCACTTGTTATCTTCCCTGCTAAAATATAAGCTGTAAAAGACAGGAACTAGACCTGTATTGATTATGTAGGTATCCTCAATGCCCAGAAATATCTTTCATAAAAAAATGTTACATAGATATTTATTGAAAGCATGAAGCAGCAGTTCAAAGTATAACTAGGTTAGGAGGTCAGCAAATCCCCTCCTCAAAAAGCAACTATAAAGTTGGGACCAAAAAATGACAGAAACAACTATTCCTATGCTCTGGAAGTCTGCAAAAGGCAAACCTTAATTTGAGAAGTGTTTATGTTTGAAAAGCTTCAGAGATTTTAAGACTCATGGTAGTCTATGGAATTCATTCCTGGCACTGCTCCCATCCTCCACCCAGTGTGGTTGACATGGAAGCTATGACAGCCTGTGATGACTAGTGGTTTGGCTGCTGTGGCATATTGGCACACTTGATGTGGAGGGATGGGCCACGCCCAGGCAATATTGTCTGTGGAAATGACAATTTCAAGCACTGGACCAATGGAGAGGGCCAGTGCCTCAGCTAGCTGGAGGATGTGCTTGGGACAAGCATATCAGTTGAGACTGCACACATCCACACTCAGACCAGAGAGGGCCCAAGCCCTCCACATACTCCTGGCCAACACCGAGTCCACACCTGCACAGAAGAGATGCAAAATAGGCCAGGAGAAAAAAACAATTGAGAGAAGAACTTAAAACATTTTGAACTTTGAATGCGGTACCTTCTCCATACAGAGATCCATCAACAGAGAACAGAGAACAGGTTGGAGTGCAGCCTGTGTCCAGACCCTGCTGACCACTAAGCTACAGGGGAGGAGGGGTGACACTTAGCAAGTCAGGCTTAAAAATAGAAGCAACAATAATAATAATGTTTTAAAGGAGCAGACATACAAGTCATTGAGGAGAAGTTATTAAAGGCAAGTTACTAAACAAAGCAAAAAAAAAAAAAAAAACCAACAACAAGCATTAGGAGAGAAAAATGATGACCCAGAGCTACTACAATATATTATAAAATGTCTTATAGTATTATAATGTATTCCAAAATATCTAGTTACCAATAAGAAATTATGAAATTTACAAAGAAAAGGAAAGTGTAACCGTATTCAGAAGTACGGAATTGGGGAGATTCTCCAACAGAAACCATCTGACTGCCTGAATTGCATTCTCTGCCCTCCACCTGTTTTCCTCTGGCCGACCCCTGCAAACCCAGGCTTTCTTGATAACTGGCTTCAGTCAGGTTCAGCCAGGGTAGCCCCATTGGGAAGCCCCAGCTGATAATGTTATCTTTTCTCTTTGTCCCATTAGCGGTGGACATGGTAGTAGTTGCTGTTGCTTATCTCTGGGTTTCCTACCATCCCATTTGCCCTTTTAGCAATTCCTCTGTAACAATTTCCCCATGTTAATTTCCTCTCACGACATTTGTGTTATTTCCAGTCTTTTGTTCTTAAAAAATGCTGTGGGGGTACCTGGGTGGCTCCAACTCTTGATTTTAGCTCAGATCATGATTCCAGGGTCATGGGATTGAGCCCTGCACCAGACTATATACTGAGCTCTGCACTGAGGGTAGAGCCTGCACAAAATTTCTTGCTCTCTGCCCCTCCACTACTTATGCTCTCTCTTTAATAAATAAATAAACAAACAAATAAATATGAAACACTATAAAGAATAGCCTTATGCATGTATGTTTTTATATTTTTGCAATTATGGGATAGATTGGGATAGATTCCTAGAATTAGGATTTATTATTCAAGGGGTAAATGCATATGTTCAAGCAGGCAGAAGAAGCCAGAAGAAGCACTTTCATTTCAAGCCAAGTGTCTTTTCCCAGACATTAACTTTTTTGAAGAAATCAAATTAAAAAGAGAGCTTTGAAATATGCTGGACTTTTCAGTTGAATCTCTTTGTGGGGAAAGTCTTCTTCCATTGAGGTGGACTGAAAGGGGGAAGCAGACTTATTCTTCAATCATCCTTAGTTTGAGGAATGGGGAAGGGACCAGAGAAGGGATCTGGATGTCACTTTTGAGAGAAGCAGCCCATAGTGCTGGCACTGTATAATTAGGGCCGTAAGGTCATTGGTGCATATGTATCACTTGGTCTGTAACCATGGCTGGTCATGGTCACTGACCCTCATTCAAGATGGAAAGAATACTAAATGAATACCTAATGTCAGAAGCGGGTCAAGATAAGTCATGCCCTCTACTGACCTCTTTTTAAAATGGTAGTGGGGGAGGTGATTCCACAGACTTTGAGTTACTGAAGTACTCATGCTATTGACCCCAGGAGACGTGAAGAAGCAGAGACAAGAACTCAGGAAGTAGACACATGATCCAGCAGGATTTTCCTGATTATCTTTTGATATCCCAACATAAGGGCATGGCCACAACCGAAGGACTATAGTCTTCAAAGTAAAGTTTTTGGTATTAACTAGAGAAATTACAGAAACAGAGATAAATGTTGGCTTCTATAGGGGAGATGTAGAGATATTCAGTCTTCTCCTGCCCATCTCCCTCTTTACCCCATGCTGAGGATGAGTCTTGTAAAAGGTTTAATCCTAAGGCCCTAGGCATCATGGTCAGGGGAGCCTTCAAGTCGATTGAAAGATCTCAGGCTTCTAGTCAGCTGTATGGAAGATCTGCTTAGTTCAGTTCTTGTAGTCAGCACTGTTAATTATTTTCTCCAGTATAGAAATCTATTTTTTTCCAACATGTAAGATGCCATTTTATTATCTTCCCTGCCTTTGCGCCTTGCCTGTGCCTTCAAATGGACATTTTGGGTATTTTGTCTGGTTTTTCCTGTTTTCTTGTCAGCAATGGTCACAGCAAGGCTCCTCCACCATTGCTGAAAGTCAAAGCCTCTACTATTAATTATTAAAAACTTTGGGGTGCCTGGATGGCTCAGTCGGTTAAGCGAACAACTTAGGCTCAGGTCATGATCTCACGGTTCGTGGGTTCGAGCCCCGCGTCGGGCTCTGTGCTGACAGCTAGCTCAGAGCCTGGAACCTGCTTTGGATTCTGTGTCTCCCTCTTTCTCTGACCATCCCCTGCTCACGCTGCCTCTCTCTCCCAGAAATAAATAAAACATTTAAAAAATTATAAAAAAGAAACATCTATTTTAATATCTCATATTATGGATATTTTGTACCAAAATTAGTTTTGAAATTTTATTAACTCTTACTGTTTATTTACCACATGAGCTTTAGAAAGTCAGTATCATGTACTCTCCCCTATGTTACTAATTTCACCAAATATATCAATTTATTTGGAGACATTTATAATATTGAGTATTCTTTATCCAGAAACATATCTTTCTTCTGAATTACCTTTTTGGGCTTTTTTTTTTTTTTTTGCTTTATTTTAGTAGGATCTGAATATTTCTATATTTCTTATTAAGTTTAATCCTATATATTCTAATTGCTATTGTCAATGGTCTCTTTTTACAAATCTGTGTTCTGCATTGTTGAATATGTACAAAGTCTTGAATGTTGTATACATTTTTAACTGATCATCTAAGTAAACTTTTTTGAATTAATTAATTAATCATTTAATGTTTATTTTTGAGAGAGACAGAGACAGAGCATGAGTGGAGGAGGGGCAAAGCGAGACGACTTACAGAATCTGAAGCAGGCTCCAGGCTCTGAGTAGTCACCTGACATGCTACTTGAACTCATAAACCATGAGATCATGATCTGAGCTGAAGTCAGATGCTCAAGCAACTGAGCCCACTCAAGTGCCCTTAAATTTATTTATTTTATAATTTGCATCCAAATTAGTTAGCATATAGTGCAACAGTGATTTCAGGAGAAGATTCCTTAATGCCTCTTACCCATTTAGCCCATACTCCCACCCACAACCTCTCCAGCAACCCTCTATTTGTTCTCTATATTTAAGAATCTTTTATGGTTTGTCCTGTCCCTGTTTTTATATTATTTTTGCTTCCCTTCCCTTATATTCATCTGCTTTGTGTCTTAAATTCCTCATATGAGTGAAGTCATATGATATTTGTCTTTCTCTGACTGACTAATTTCGCTTAGCATAATACCCTCTAGTTCCATCCACATAGTTGCAAATAACAAGATTTCATTCTTTTTGACAACTGAGTAATACTCCGTTGTATATATATGTCACATCTTCTTTATCCATCCATCTGTCAATGGACATTTGGGCTCTTTCCATACTTTGGCTTTTGTTGATAGTGCTTGTATAAACATTGTGGTGCATGTGCCCCTTCAAAAGCGCACACCTGTATCCCTTGGATAAATACTTAGTAGTGCAATTGCTGAGTCATAGGGGAGTTTTGTTGTTAATTTTTTGAGGAACCTCCATACTGTTTTCCAGAGTGCTGCACTAGTTTGCATTCCCACCAGCAGTGCGAAAGGGTCTCCTCATCCTTGCTAACATCTGACATTACCTGAGTCATTAATGCTAGCTTTTCTGATAGGTGTGAGGTGTTATCTCATTGTGGTTTTGATTTGTATTTACCTGATGAGGAGTTATGTTGAGCATTTTTTTCATGTGTCAGTTGGACATCTCAATGTCTTCTTTGGAGAAGTGTCTATTCATGTCTTTTGCCCATTTCTTCGCTGGATTCTTTGTTTTTTGGGTGTTGAGTTTGATAGATTCTTCATAGATTTTGGATACTAACCCTTTATCTGACATGTCATTAGCAAACATCTTCTCCCATTCCTTCAGTTGCCTTTTAGTTTTGCTGCTTGTTTCCTTCACTGTTCAGAAGCTTTTTATTTTGATGAGATCCCAATAGTTCATTTTTGTTTCCCTTGCCTCTGGAGAAATGTTGAGTAAGAAGTTGCTGCAGCCAGCCAAAGAGGTTTTTGCCTGCTTTCTCCTAAAGGATTTTGATGGCTTCCTGTCTTACATTTAGGTCTTTCATCCTTTTTTAGTTTATTTATGTGTATGGTGTAAGAAAGTGGTCCAGGTTCATTTTTCTGCATATTGCTCTCCAATTTTCCCAGCACCACCTGCTGAAAAGACTGTCTTTATTTATTCCATTGGATATTCTTTCCTGCTTTGTCAAAGATAAGTTGGCCATGTTTGTGGATCCATTTCTAGGTTTTCTATTCTGTTCCATTGATCTGAGTGTCAATTTTTATGCCAGTACCATACTGTTTGGATGATTACAGCTTTGTAATACACCTTGAAGTTTGAGATTGTGATGCCTCCAGCTTTGGTTTTCTTTTTCAAAATTGCTTTGGCTATTCGGAGTCTTTTCTGGTCCCATCCAAATTTTATGATCGTTCTACCTCTGTAAAGAATGCTGATGTTATTTTGATAGGGATTGCATTGAACATGTAGATTGCTTTGAGTAGTATTGACATCTTAACAGTATTTGTTCTTCCTATCCAGGAGCATGGAATATTATTCCTTTTTTTGTGTGTGTGTGTGTGTCTTCAATTTCTGTCACAAGCTTTCTATAGTTTTCAGGGTATAGATTTTTCACCTCTTTGGTTAGATTTATTCCTAGATATTTTATGGTTTTTGGTGCAATTGTAAATGGGATTGATTCCATGATTTCTCTTTCTGTTGCTTCATTTTTGATGTCTAGGAATGCAACTGATTTCTGTGCACTGACTTTATACCTGTGACTTTGCTGAATTCATGGATCAGTTCTAGCAGTTTTTTGGTGGAATCTTTTAGGTTTGCCATAAAGAATATCATGTCATCTGTGAAGACTGAAAGCTTGACCTCTTCCTAGCCAATTAGGATGTCTTTTATTTTTTTGTGTTGTGTGATTACTGAGGCTAAGGCTTCTAATACTATGTTGAATAACAGTGGCAAGAGTGGACATCTCTGCTTGTTCCTGACCTTAGGGGGAAAGCTTTCAGTTTTTCGAGGATGATATTAGTGGTGGCTTTTATGATCTTGAGGTATGATCCTTCTATCTCTACTTTCTTGAGAGTTTTTATTAAGAAAGGATGCTGTATTTTGTCACATGCTTTCTCTGCATCTATTGAGAGGATCATGTGTTTCTTGTCCTTTCTTTATTGATGTAAGTATCACGTTGGTTGTTTTGTGGATATTGAACAAGCCCTGCATCCCAGGTATAAATCCCACTTGGTCATGGTGAAAAGTTCTTTTAATGTATTGTTGGATCTGGTTGGGCTAGTATCTTGTTGAAGATTTTTGCATCCATATTCATCAGGACAATTGGTCTGTAGTTCCCCCTTTTTAAAAGTGGGGTCTTTGGTTTTGGAATCAAGGTAATTCTGGATTCATAGAAAGAGTTTGGAAGTTTTCTTTCCATTTCTATTTTTTGAAACAGCTTCAAAAGAATAGGTGTTAACTCTTCTGTAAATGTTTGGTAGAATTCCCTGGAAAGTCATCTGGCTCTGGACTCTTGTTTTTTGGGAGATTTTTGATTACTAATTCAATTTCTTTACTGGTTATGGGTCTGTTCAAATTTTCTATTTCTTCCTGTTTCAGTTTTAGTAGTTTATATGTGTCTAGGAATTTGTCCATTTCTTCCAGATTGCCCATTTTATTGGCATATAGTTGCTCTTAATATTCTTTTATTATTGTTTGTATTTCTGCTGTGTTGACTGTGATCTCTCCTCTGTCATTTGTGATTTTATTTGCTTGTGTCCTTTACTTTTTCTTTTTGATCAAACTGGTGTTTAAGTCCCCTACTATTATGATATTATTATAATAGTATCATTATTATCAATGAGTTCTTTATGTTTGTCATTAATTGATTTATATATTTGTGTGCTCTCACATCTGGAGCATAAATGTCTACAATTATTACATCTTCTCGGTGGATAGACCTCTTAATTATTAATTATTATATAATACCCTTCTTCATCTCTTGTTACAGTCTTTATTTTAAAATCAACATTGTCTGATGTAAGTATGGCTACTCTGGCTTTCTTTTGGCGACCATTAGCATGATAGATGGTTCTCCATCTCATTATTTTCAATCTGAAGGTGACTTTAGGTCTAAAATGGGTCTCTTGCAAATAGCATGTAGATGGATCTTGTTTTCTTATCCATTCTGTTACCCTATGTCTTTTGATTGGAGCAGTTAGTCCTTTGACATTTAGAGTGAGTACTGAAAGATGTGAATTTATTAACATTATGCTGCTGGTAGAGGTGGAGTGTCTGGTGTTGTTCTCTTGTCATTTCTAGTCTTTGTTCCTTTTTGTCTTTTTTATTTTTTCATCTATTCTTCCCTCAGAGAGTAACCCTTAAAATTTTTTGCAGGGCGGATTTAATGGTCACTGACTTCTTTAATTTTTGTTTGTCTGGGAAACTTTTTATTTCTTCTTCTATTTTGAATGACAGCCTTGCAGGATAAAGAATTCTTGGCTGCATATTTTTCTGATCAGCACATTGAATATATCTTGCCACTCCTTTCTGGCCTGCCAAGTTTTTGTAGATAAGTCTGCTGTGAACCTGATCTGTTTTCTCTTGTAGGTTAAGGACTTTTTTTCCCTTGCTGCTTTCATGATTCTTTCCATGCCTGAGTATCTTGTGAATTTCACTGTGTTATGTCTTGTTGTTGATTGGTTTTTGTTGAATCTAATGGGAGTCCTCGTACTTCCTGGATTATGATGTCTGTGTCTTTCCCCAGGTTAGGAAAGTTTTCCGTTATGATTTGCTCACATAAACCTTCTACCCCTTTTTCTCTCTCTTCATCTTCTAGTACCCCTATGATTCTGATGTTATTCCTTTTTAATGAGTCACTGAGTTCCCTAATTCTTTTTTTTTTTTTAATATTTTTATTTATTTCTAGGAGAGAGAGAGAGACAGCATGAGCAGGGGAGGGTCAGAGAGAGAGGCAGACACAGACTCTGAAATAGACTCCAGGCTCTGAGCTGGCAGTCAGCACATAGCCCGACGCAGGGCTCAAACCCACCAACCGCGAGATCATGACCTAAGCGAAAGTCGGACGCTTCACCGACTAAACCACCCAGGCACCCCTGAGTTCCCTAATTCTTATATCATGCTCTTTTGCCTTAGTCTCCCTCTTTTTTTCTCCTTCATTATTCTCTATAAGTTTGTCCTTTATATCGCTGATTCACACTCTGCATTATCCATCCTTGCTGCCTTGACATCCATTTGGGACTGCATCTCAGCTATAGTGTTTTTAATTTCATCCTGACTACCTTTTACTTCTTTTATCTCCACAGAAAGGGATTCTAATCTAATTTCAACCCCTGCTAGTATTCTTATTATCATGATTCTAAATTCTGGTTCAGACATCTTCCTTGTATCTGTGTTGATTAAGTCCCAAGTTGTCATTTCTTCTTGTTCTTTCTTTTGGTGTGAATTCCTTCATTTCATCATTTTGAAGGAAGAAAGTGATTTAATAAAGTAAAACAATTAAAATTAAACAATTAAAAACAACACCAAAAAATCTAATAAAGAATGCTAGATCCTAGGTGTGTTTTGGTCTGGTTATTGAAGGAACCTTGATAGATTAGAGAAAAAAGGGAAAGATAAGAAAAGAAAAAAAGGGGAAAAAAATAGGAAGACGTTTGAAAATTTGGAAAAAATGAGTACAATAAGATAGAATGAAATGAAATGATTTAAGAAAAATAGGGGTGGCTGGGTGGCTCAGTTGGTTGAGTATCCAACTTTGACTCAGGTCATGATCGCATAGTTTGTGAGTTTGAGCCCCATATCAGGCTCTGCGCCGATAGCTCAGAGCCTGGAGCTTGCTTCAGATTCTGTGTTTCCCTCTCTCTCTGCCTCTCCTCCACTCACCTCTCTCTCTCTCTAAAAAATAAATAAACATGAAAACTAACTAAAAAAGAAAATAGAATATAAAAAATTTGCAAATATAATATAAAAAAGAATATATTAGAAAAAGAGTAAAGAAAACCTTTTTAATAAAAATGGAAAATAAAAATAAATTCTTTCTCTTTCTATATTCAAGAATAATATGGTACACCTGGGTGGCTCAGTTGGTTAAGTGTCCGACTTCAGCTCAGGTCATGATCTCACAGTTTGTGGGTTCGAGTCCCACATCGGGCTCTGTGCTGACAGCTAGCTCAGAGCCTGGAGCCTGCTTTGGATTCTGTGTCTCCCTCTCTCTCTGACCCTCCCCTGCTCATGCTGTCTCTCTCTCTCTCAGAAATAAATAAAAAACATTAAAATTTTTAAAAATTTTTTTAAAAATAAATGAAAAAAAATTGAATAGATGAATCAGCAAACTGAATCGAATATGATTGAAATTATATCCAGTTTCCCCTAGAAGTCAAACTAATAAACACTATAGTCTGTAAACTAAGCAAGCGGAGAGACTTGTGTTCTTCAAGAGCCAGTTGGCCCTTGGGGCTTAGTGTAATGGCTCCGTTCTGCACTAAGTGGCACTGCTTAGCTTATTGGGGTGGATTTTTGTGGCACCTGTAGGCGTCTATGAGCATGCGTGGAAGGGGTGAAATGGTGTCACCCATCTAACCAATCTCTGCTATCAGAACTCTGTGCTGTCCACAACTGGCAATCAAGCACCCCTCCTTTGCCTCCGACCTGCGTCCACTCCCTGCTTCTACACTGTCTGTGACCAAGCCATCAGGATATCAGGTTGCACCTTCCTCCTGAGTTTTATCTCAGATGGAGCTGTGTTTCCCAACCCCTTACATTGGAGGGACTGTGGCTTTGACCCATTCTGACCCCCTGGGGGAGAGTACCTCATTGAACAATTGCTGGGTGCCAGCTGCACCTGGGAATGTTCATGGGACCATGATGCTGCCAATACCCAGAGACTGCAGCCGGTGCCAGCCCTCCCCAGAAAAAGTTCGTGTGATTGTGTAGTAGCAGTGTTTCGGGGACTACGGCAAATCACAACACACATTTGGCACCAGGCTTCACCCTTAACGTCCTCACTCTAACACCAGTGAATATGGCCGTTCCCTAGGATCCGCTGGGACCTGTGCCTATGGGGATGCCAAACAGCTTCTACCAAATGTCCTTCCAGCAGGGGAACCACCTTTTCTGGTGTGATCAGAATGGTCCTCCCTTTCTGCTCCCAGAGATTTGTCCTTCCCACCAGAGCATCGCCAGATATTGAGCTGCAGAATTTCAGACTCTATGCTCCCCCTGTTTATAGAGTTTTAATGGAATTTAAACCTTCTCCTTTCTCCCTGTTTTGTTCAGTCCTTGCAGCTATTTCCACTCTTCTCTCCAGTTACTTTGTGGGGGGGTGCTTTTTCCATACTCTCCCCCCCGCCCATCTCCATCCTCTCTCTGTAAGCAGAGACAGAGTCCTTGCTTTCCTCATCTTCTTTCTCCCCCAGTTCACCTCTCCACACTGTATACCTGCCATGTTCTGTGTTTAAGGTTGTGCGGATTGTTGTGTTAATCCTCAAATCAATTTTCTAGGTGTCCAAGATGGTTTACTGTTGATCTGGCTGCATTTCAGGGAAGAGAGATAAAAACCAAAAAAAGAAAAAAAACAAAACCTTTCATGCTGTCGTGCTATCTTGGCTCCTCCTAAGTAAACTTTTATTAGTTCATTTCCTTTGGTTGTCTAGGCAAATATCACATGGGAATTATAATGTGTCATTTCCAATAGTTGCCCACCTTAATTATTTTCCATGGCCTATTGTTTTCCCTGAAATTTTCAGCAAAGTGGTAAACAGTACTGGTCGCAGTAGCCATTCTCCTTCTGTGCATGTCTTGAGTCTACCTTAAAAAATAAAAACAAACACCTATCATCTTATTTTTAAAAAGAATTCTGTCAGAAATTAATGTTAAATTATATAGATGCCTATTCATTTGGAGGTTTTATTTCTTTTTAAATTTGTTTATTTTAATTCTACTATAGCTAACAAGCAGTGTTATATTAGTTCCAGGTGTACAATATAGTGATTGAACAATTTTATACATTACTCAGTGCTCATGACGATGTGCACTCTTAATCCCCTTCACCTGGTTCACCCATCCCCCACCCACCTTTCAGACAACCATCAGTTTGTTCCCCAAAGTTAAGACTCTGGTTTTTAGTTTGCCTCTTTCTCTCTTTTTTTTGCTTCTTTACTTTGTTCATTTGTTTTGTTTCTTAAATTACACATATGAAGTCATATGTATTTGTCTTTCTCTGGCTTGCTTATTTCATTTAATATTATACTCTCTAGATTCATCCATGTCCTTGCCAAATAGCAAGATTTCATTCTTTTGTATGACTGAATAACATTCCATTTTGTGTGTATGGGTGTATGTCACATCTTTATTTGTTAAAATTTTAATTTAAATTCCAGTTAGCTAACGTAGAGTGTAATATTAGTTTCAGGTGTGCAATATAGTGATTCAGCCCTTCCATACATCATCCAGTGCTCATCAGAAGTGCATTCCTTAACCTCCATTAACTATTTAACGCATCTCCACACCCACCTCTCCTCTGGTAACCATCAGCTGTTCTCTATACTTAAGAGTTTGTTTCCTAGTTTGCCTCTGTCCCTCCCCCCCCCTTTTTTTTCATTTGTTTTGTTTCTTAAATTCCACATATGAGTAAAACCATATGATATTTGTCTTTCTCTGACTGACTTGTTTTACTTAGCATTATACTCTTTAGCTCCCCTGAAATGATCAAATATGTCACTTACAAATATCTTCTCCCATTTTGTCTATTGCCTTTTAGTTTTATTGATTGTTTCCTTTATTGTGCAAACCTTTTTATTTTGATGTAGTCCCTGTAGTTTATTTTTGAGTCCCTTGCCTCAGGGAACATAATTAGAAAGGAGTTTCTATGGCTTATGTCAAAGAAGTTACTGCCTGTGTTCTCTTCTAGGATTAAAAAAAACTTTTTTAAATGTTTATTTTTGAGAGAAAGATAGTGCACATGGGGAGGTTGCAGGGAAAGAGGGGGACAGAGGATCAAAAACAGTCTGTGCTGACAGCAGACACCCTTATGTGGGACTCAAACTCACAAATCATGAGATCATGACCTGATCTGAAGTCAGATGCTTAACCGGCTGAGATACCTAGGCACCCCTCTTCAAGGATTTTTATGATTTCAGGTTTCATATTTAGGTCTTTAATCCATTTTGAACATATTTTTGTATACAGTGTAGGAAAGTGGTTCAGCTTCAATCTTTTAAATGCAGCTGACCAGTTTTCTCAACACCATTTGTTGAAGAGACTGTCCTTTTCCCATTGGATATTTTTTCCTGCTTTGTTGAAGATTAATTTATCAAATAATTATGAGTTTATTTCTGTGTATTCTCTTCTGTTCTGTTGATCTATGTGTCTAGTTTTGTGTCAGTACATACTGTTTTGATTACTACAGCTCTGTAGTATAACTTGAAATCCAGGATTATGATAGCTCAAGCTTTATTTTTCTTTTTCAATATTGTTTTGGCTATTCAGGGTCTCAGAAGGTTACATACAAATCTTAGGATTATTTATTCTAATTGTGTGAAAAATGCTATTGCTATTTTGATAAAGATCGCATTACATCTGTAGAATTCTTCGGGTAGTATAGATATTTTAACAATATTTGTTCTTCCAGTCCATGAGCATGGAATATCTTTCCATTCGTTTGTGTCATCTTCAATTTTTTCATCAGTGTTTTGTAGTTTTCAGAGTACTGATCTTTCACCTCTTTGGTTAAGTTGTTCCTAGGTATTTTATTATTTTTGGTACAATTGTAATGGAATTACTTTCTTAATTTCTCTTTCTGTTCTTCATGTTTAGTGTATAGAAATTCAATGAGTTATCTATACATTGATGTATCCTGTGACATTATGGAATTAATTTATCAGTTCTAATAGTTTTTTGGTAGAGCCTTTAGTGTTTTCTATATATAGTTTCATGTCATCAGCAAACAGTGAAAGTTTTATTTCTTTCTTACCAATTTTGATGGTGATTTTTATTTTTTTTTAATTTTTTTTTTTTTTTTGAGAAAGAAATAGTACAACTGGGGGCGGGCTAGAGAGGGGGGAGGGACAGAGGATCTGAAATGGGCTTTGTGCTGGACAGTAGAGAGCCCAATGTGGGGCTCAAACTCATGAACCTAATTGTGAGATCAACTTGAGCTGAAGTTGGATGCTTAACTGACTAAGCCACCCAGGCACCCCAGGATAGCTTTTATTTTTTTTGTTGTCTAATTTCTATGGCTAGGACTTCCAGTACTATGTTGAATAAAAGTGGTGAGAGTGGACATCTTTGTCTTGTTCCTGACCTTACTGGAAAGCCTCTCAGTTTTTCACCATTGGGGATGATGTTAGCTGTGGGTTTTTCTTGTAAGGCATTAATTATGTTGAGGTATGTTCCCTCTAAACCCACTTTGTTGAGGGTTTTTATCATGAATGGATATTTACTTGTCAAATGCAATTTCTGCATTTTTTATATAGTCACATGGTTTTCATCTTTTCTCTTACTGATGTCATGGATCGCATTGATTGGTTTGTGAATATTGAAACATATTTGCATCCCAGAAATAAATCTCACTTGATCATGGGATTTTTAATGTATTGCTTTTTAATGTATTAGTTTGCTAATATTTTGTTGAAGATTTTTGCATCTATGTTTACTTGGGATATTGGCCTGTAGTTCTCTCTCTCTCTCTCTCTCTCTCTCTCTCTTTCTGGAGAATCTTTATTTGGTTGTGTTATCAGAATAATGCAGGCCTCATAGAATGAATGTGAAAGTTTTCCTTCCTCTTCTATTTTTTGGATTAGTTTGAGAAGAATAGGTATAAAATCTTCCCTAAATGTTTGGTAGAATTCACCTGTGAAGCCAACTGGTCCTGGACTTTTGTTTTTTGGAATTTTTTTGATTACTGATTCAATTTCATTACTGGTAATTGGTCTATTCAGATTTTCTATTTCTTCCTGATTCAACTTTGAGGAGTTATATGTTTCTTTTTTTAATGTTTATTTATTTAGTTCTGAGAGAGTGAGAGAGAGAGAGAGTAAGCAGGAGAGGGGTCTGTACTGTCAGCACAGAGCCAGATGCAGGGCTTGAACTCACGAACCATGAGATCACGACCTGAGCTGAAACCAAGAGGTGGATGGTTAACCAACTGAGCCACCCAGGAGCCCTGAGAAGTTTTATGTGTCTAGGAATTAACCATTTCTTCTAGGTTGTCCAGTTTGTTGGCATATAATTTTAATAATATTCTCCTACAATCCTTTGTATTTCTTTGGTGCCATTTATTATTCCTCTTCTTCCATTTCTGATTTTGTTTGAGTCCTCTCTCTCTCTCTCTCTCTCTCTCTTTCTTTCTTTCTTTCTTTCTTTCTTATGAATCTGGCTAAAGGTTTATCAATTTTGTTGATCTTTTCAAAGAACTATCTCCTGGTTTCATAGATATGTTCTATTGTTTCTTTTAGTTTCTATTTTGTCTATTTCTGCTCTAATCTTTATTATTTTCTTCCTTCTACTAGTTTTAGGTTTTGCTTTTTATTTTTTTTTATTTAAAAAAATTTTTTTTAATGTTTTATTTATTTCTGAGACAGAGAGAGACAGCGTGAGCAGGGAAGGGTCAGAGAAAGAGGGAGACACAGAATCGGAAACAGGCTCCAGGCTCTGAGCTGGCTGTCAGCACAGAGCTGGACGCGGGGCTCCAACCCATGAACCGCGAGATCATGACCTAGGCCGAAGTCAGACGCTTAACAGACTGAGCCACCCAGGCGCCCCTAGGTTTTGCTTTTTAAAAAGATTTTTCTTTTAGGCTTTTTTTTTTTAGTTGCTTTTATGCTTTTTGTGACCTATGTTTATTTTGCCCTCTTTTATTTAGATGTAATTGACATACAACATCGTGTAAGCTTAAGGTTACAAAGTGATGATTCAGTAAATGTATGTATTGCAAAATAACTACAATAGGGTTAGTTAACACCTCCATTACATTACATAATTTCCATTTATATTTTTGTGATGAAAATATTTAAGATTTATTCTCTTAGCAACTTTTAAGTATTTAACACAGTATTGTTCACTATAGCCCCTAATTTGTTTAGCCACTGTATACACTCAGCTGAACAGAATCTCAACTGATACTATAAATTTGCTAGATTTTGGAAACAGTTTGTTTTTTAAATATTATATAGGAGGGGTACCTTGATGGCGCAGTCTGTTAAATGTCCAACTTCAGCTCAGGTCATGATATCACGGTTTGTGTGTTCAAGCTTGATGTCAGGCTCTGTGCTGACAGCCCAGAGATTGGAGCCTGCTTCAGATTCTGTGTCTCCTTTTCTCTGCTCCTCCCCTACTCATGCTCTTTCTCTCTCAAAAATAAACAAACATTAAAAAAATTAAAAAAATTAAATTATAAAATTATATGCAAGACTTTCTACTCTTTTCAATAGTGTGAAATGAGAATTTAATTAACAATAATGTTCAGTTCACTAAAAACAAACATATCATAATGATTAACATGTTAAAAATAGGAGAAACTGGGTGCAGAGCATATTGGAACTCTCTGTACTATTTTCTCAATTTTTCTTCAAATCCGAAACCAACTAAAAACTAAAGTTTATTTTAAAAACTAAATCTAGGGACACATGAGT
Organism: Proteles cristata cristata; assembly: GCA_017311185.1. Classification (NCBI taxonomy): domain Eukaryota; kingdom Metazoa; phylum Chordata; class Mammalia; order Carnivora; family Hyaenidae; genus Proteles; species Proteles cristata. The sequence goes on along the minus strand of JAESUZ010004083.1, from coordinate 261,248 downwards.
GGCTCAGTAGTTTGGCATCCAACTCTTGATTTTGGCTCATTCATGATCTCCCAGTTCGTCCTCCTCCTGCTCATGTGCTCTCCCCTGCCCTTCAAAATAAATAAATAAACATTAAAAAAAAACCCTAACAGATAAATAAGTATGTATGTATACACACACACATGTATTTACATACCCTTACATACATTTACACACATATGTATATATATAGTGTAGACACACACATAACCCCACACACAGAACTTTCTACTTAACAGGGAATATACATTCTGTACAAACACACTGAATATGCACAAAAAAGACCAATTATTAGGCATAAGGAAATCTCAGTAAATCCCAAAAGGGCCAAATTTTCTGACCATGTTAGAACAATTAACATCAAAGCAAATATACATTTATACAGATATATATAGCATATTGTATGTTGCATCAGAAAAAGAAAAAAAATCCAAAATCTTAAAGCCTTTCAAAGAAATTCCTATATAAAAGAGTAAATCAAAGTTGAAATTACAAACTGTTAAGATGTGAAGAACAATAATGTGAGAATATTATAAGTGAAATTTGTGCAAATAAGGCCAACGTGTACACACAGGGTATAGTGCACTAGATCAGAAAACACAAAAGATTAAAAGTGAAAAAATAAGGCATTCAACTCAAGAAGTTAAAGAACCACAAAAGAAAACAAAGTAAAATAAATGAATCAATGAAGATAAAAGCAAATATTAAACCAAATAACAGAAATAGAAAAGATGATCAATAAAATAAAAATGGTTATTTAAAACAACCAATAATACATTCAAAATTTGACAAATATGATCAACATCAAGGAAGAGAGAAAAAAACTAACAATATTAGCAATGCGAGAGATGTAATTTCATATTTGAAGAATATTAGCAAAAAAGAACGAGTAACACTTTATACCAATTAACTTAAAAATATCTGTAAAAAGACTACATTTCTAGAATAATAATTCTCAAACTTAATGGTGTATGTAAATCTCCTGGAGAGATTCTTAAACAGATTATCGGGACTCCTTCCCAGTTTCTGATTCAGTGATCTGGGGTTGAGACCTGAGACATTGTATTTCTAACAAGTTCCTGAAGGTACTGGTACTGCTTGTCTGGGGACAATACAGAGCCACTGTCTAGGAAAATATAAATTCCCAAATTTGACTTAAGAATAAATTGAAACCAAAAACCTGAATGTAGAAGCTGAAACTATTAAACTCTTAGAAGAAAACATAAGGGTAAATCATTGTGACATGCAAAATGACAAATAAAACATTAGCAAAATTTAATTTTAAAAATCTCCAAGAATCAGATGAGGAAAAAAAAAACCCTATAGTAATTACATTATATTCCAAAAAAAATTATTTGAAACTTTTAAGAGAAAACAATAGATGAGAATCTGGAGATTGCAAATGGAAACTCCTTATATCAACCAATTAATTGGTTGTTCAAGAAAAGACACATGATGAGGTGTCTGGTTGGCTCAGTTGGTTAAGCATCTGACTTCGGCTTAGGTCATGATCCTGTAGTTTGTGAATTCGAGCCCTGCGTCTGGCTCCGTGCAGTAGCTCAGAGCCTGGAGCCTGGTTTAGATTCTATGTCTCCCCCCCCTCTCTGCCCCTCCCATGCTCGTGCTCTGTCTCTGTTTCTCAATAATTAATAAATACTTTTAAAAAATGAAAAGACACATAATCTAGTAATTGAAGGAGAATAGAGGATCAAGGATGAAGTGTGTGTGTGTGTGTATGATGGCACACACTTGAACATGTTCTTAAGTTGATTTGTAAGCAGCCAGTAGATAGAGAAACACTGATATATAAGAAAGGAGTTATTGACTGAGTAACATTGAGATGAAATAGAAAGGACTAGTGTCCAGAATGGAACTTTGAACAAAACATGGACTTAATTTTAAGATAGCAAGTTGAGAAAGTTCAGGCTGGTTCACATATATTTTCCCTATGAAGTAGGAGATGAAGGCAGATGTTACAATCAGGTGAACAAAGGGATGAGCTTTTTGAAGGTCAAACTGACCATTAGGAATTCAATGGTGACCTTTGAGATGAGCTGCCATGGGTTGTCAGTGGCTCAGAATCCAGTGAGTGAAGGAGTGACTGGGGTGTGGGAATGTGGCAGCAAGTGCAGATTTTTATTTCAAAGATCAAGAGTGAAGGGGAATGGAAAAATAGACTGGTATCTAGATTTCAAAAGAAAACATTTCAAATTTTAAAACAATTTCTCAGTATTCAAGAATTGGCATACACTATGGGAGAGGATATGTCACTAGTTTTATGTGTGATGCAATTTATTGTTTTGTTTGCTAATGAGACATCAGACACTGCATTGTGAATGCACAATCAACTACAAATTACCTATCACACATCCAAAGGAAAGAAAAATTGGCACCAAATCTCCAGCAAGTATGTAAATATAAAAGCTAAAGGTTTTTGAGCTTCCCACTCAAATTAATTCTTTTCTTAAAAAAAAAAAGTACTGAATGAAGCTCCTCATTCTCCATCATAATAACTACGTCCACGTAGCTCTATTCTACAAGCTATAACGTGGGCTTGTCTAAATAGACAAACACTGGAGTAATAAATCAGAACAAAATAGCCTTTTGAAAGTTACATCTAGGAGTTTCAATTTAGCATTATATGACCCAAATGCAGTCCATTTCAACTTTCCACTTAAAGGCCTATGAGGAGAGAGGGGGAAAAAGACAAAATTTCATCAACTAGAATTGAAAATCAATCTACCACAAAGATCTTAGAGGAATAGAATTGGATGGGGCAGCCCACACAAGCTCTCTTATCAGAAATATAGCAAACCTGCTGCCAGCATAAAAAATAAATAAATAAAGGGAGAAAAACATGATCTCTTTCCTCCACTGTCTATGTCTTGATTGGAAAGCTCCAGGTGAGTATCAGAAAATCCATGCTGAGGGGCGCCTGGGTGGCTTAGTCGGTTAAGCGTCCGACTTTCGCTTAGGTCATGATCTCGCGGTTCGTGGGTTCGAGCCCCGCGTCGGGCTCTGTGCTGACTGCCAGCTCAGAGCCTGGAGCCTGTTTCAGTCTGTGACTCCCTCTCTCTCTGACCCTCCCCTGCTCACGCTGTCTCTCTCTCTCTCCTAGAAATAAATAAAACATTAAAAAAAAATTTAAAAAAAAAAAAAAAAAAAAAAAGAAAATCCATGCTGCTTTATCTCTGCAAAGGAAGGGGTGATTTTTGAGGCGCTTGTAATGATGTATTTCTCACCACCCCCACATCTCCACATATCCTTAGACAGAATCTTTCCACTTAGAGTCCACAATCCCCACAAAACAACGGGCTAAATGTGTGTCAAGTGCTAATTATGGTGAAGAAATCCTGTAAGGTAGGTCCTTAGAAGTTGACTGAATGGCTGTCAAAACACCAAACAGTATAGTGTTACAAGACTTTCCCCAGTCCCTCAGAGACACACTAGGTGAACTAATAATGCTAGGAGCTGCCATCTTAAAATGCTTCACCTAAAATGCTAGGTAGCTGTTAGAGGGGCTGCCCCCAACACACAAACTGAGCAGAGGAACAGTGACAGCATTAAGTCAGGTCTCTGATAGCCACCTGCCTCACCAATGCAGTGCTGTGGGAAGAGGTCCCACAGAAGACCCAGGCTTGTAAGGAAAGCTGTGTTGTACTGGGATGGGCCATCCCTAACAGTTATAAATAGGAATTGTTGGGGTGGGGTTGGTAGAGAGCCTCAGATGGCATTTTGGCCTATGTAAAAGGAAGCTATCTGGGGTAGTGAGGAGACATCTGATCTGAAAGTGAAAATGTGGCAGTAGAGGTCATCCTGTAGAATGCTGGGTACTGGTCACAAGGGTCGATTTGTGTTCTCTCTAAGCGTGTGCAGTCCATACCATACCTAAAGACTAGCAAATTGTTGCAGGGACCTCAGCAATATTAACAGGTCATACTGGCGATGTTGTTATCTTGGAAAACAGATTAGCTCAACAGACTGGCAATGAGCCCAGCCAAGACTGACTATATAATGGTGCTCAGCAGTCCAGGAACAGCCCATTCATGCAGGCAGGTGGAGGAAGGTCGTCCCATTTTCTTAGTTGGATGTAGATGTGGGTGCTGTCAGGTGGAGAAATTCTGTCTGTTCTACAGCAGATAGCCACTTCGTATTGAGCCTGGCAGTTGTACAGGTAAAACTAAAACAGGTTGATTGCAGTCCCAACTCTATTTTAAATTAACATTATATTTTAAGTATAAATTTATGACATGCTTGATACTAAACCATAGGAAGCACAGAAAGGTACATAGAAGCTGTCTCTGGGAAGCCCCACCATTGGCCATCTTTTCATTTGCCATGCTCATGCTTGCCTTTACATCTTCCACCATATGGACTCCCCAGGGCAGCTGCTCTACAATGCTAAAAGGACTTCCATGTCAATAGTTCCCATTCTCTTCCACAATATGCTTTCACCTCCAGCAATAATTCTTCCAAATTAGGGTATATAATTGGACCTAATAAGCTCTACTTTCTCTCAAATAAGAAACTTTTTTTAATGTTTATTTATTTTTGAGAGAAACAGACAGAGAGATGGAGACACAAAATCTGAAGCAGGCTCCAGACCCTGAACTGTCAGCACAGAACTTGATGTGGGTCTTGAACTCACAAGTTATGAGATCATGACCTGAGTTGAATTTGGAGGCTTAACCAACTGAGCCAGCCAGGCGCCCCTCAAGTAGGAAGCTTAATTAAAGATCTTTGATGTCTTCCACCAACCTCAGCTTGTTTATAATATATGTGGTAGAAATTCTTTTACCAGTTACTAATACTAAGGAAGCCTTCCCCCCTTTCTCTTCTGGAAGCTTGACAGAAAGGGGAGAATGGGGTTTTAGGTAAAAAGAATGACAAAAAGACATCGGGGTGTGAAAACATGGTGTCCTGGGAAACAATGAATACTTTGGTGTGGAGAAACTCTAGACTGTATAGAGAATGAAGCAGAGAAGAGGAAATGAGAATTAAGTGTAGGGCTGAAGTCTGGTACTGAACAAAGTTGAATGCTGTATGCATTAATTTCCTATTGCTGCTCTAACAAATTAGCACAAACTTAGTGGATTGAAGCAATACATATACGTTATCTTACCATTCTGAATGTCAGAAGTCCAAAATGGATCTTGTAGGCTAAAATCAAGGTATCAGCAGAGCTGTGTTCCTTCCTAAAGGAGAATCTGTTTCCTTGCTTCTTCCAGCTTTTAAAGGCCAACTACATCCTTGACCCATGGTATCTCTCTTCATCTACAAAGTGCACCACTCCAGCGTCTGCTTCTGTCCACATCTCCTCTCTGACTCTGATCCTTCTGCCTGCATCTTGCAAGGACTCCTGTGATTACAATGGGCCCACCCACTTAATCATATCTCCAAAGCCCCTCTTGCCATGTAAATTAGCATAGTCGAATGTTCCAGAGATTAGAACAAGAACATCTTTGGGGAACCATTATTCAGCTCACCATCTCATGCAAAGGAATTTGGGGAGTATCATGTCAGCCAGGGACATGGCTTAACGCCTACCAATGTCAGACAGGAAAGTAGATAAGTGAAGTGGGTATTACACAGTAGAGAAGAGTGGAGAAATAACAAACTGGAGACTTCATGCTCTCTCTACAGGGAGTGCCAGTTACTCAGCTCTGAATGTCACCAAAATAAATACAAGCCAGTGGTGCTTTATCACATATTCTTATGGATATGTCATGGTTTATTGAACCATCACTGTTGGAAATTAATGTTGTTCCCTATGTTACACTATTGTAAATAATGCCATAATGGCCACCTTTGTATATAAATAATTTTCTGTAACTCTGATTATTTTTCTAGGATAGATATCTCAAAATAGAATTAAACCAAACAGCACCGAGATGCCTTTAAAAAGCATGAGCAGAATGTGCCTGGACCACATGGGCTAGGAATGCAGTGTACAGTATATAAATCATTGCCTCTAAAAGCATGCTCCTGAAGACAAGTGACATTCCTTGAGCTAAAATTTTTTTTAAAAATCAGCTTTTGCTCAATTTATCAAAAATTAAATGGATAGAATTTCTCAATCTTAATTTACTATCCAATAAATATTTCTTAATCTCAGGAACCTGTCTTTGATTGCTAAAAATGAGTCCTAGCAAGTATCAAAGGAGTAATTAAGCAACCAGTATTTGTGGCAGACATAAGATATGTTTTTACTAAATAAGCAAATACACATACAAACACACATTTTGTGGATCATGACCTTAACTGATAAAATCTAAAGCATTCTGAAAAGAGTATCCTGACTTCCAGTTGCTCCTAACATTGGAACAATTATATAAATCTTTTGATTTAGTATCCATTTCCTTGATGTCATGGTATATACTTTAAAAAGTAGGACTACATCTCTCTGGAAAAATACAAGAAACAGACCATTGGGAAGGTCAATACAAGGCAAGAAACCTCCTGCACTAGCCAACGATGGGGTAATCAAAGGTTAATGCAACCCCCATGTGAATCACAGCAAATTCTGCCAGTGGGTGCACTTAAATGGCATTTTTGGTATGTGTTTGGTCTTTAGTGCAATTGTGTGGGTTGTAACCAGAATTCTCTTTTTAAAAAAAAAATGACAGGGACACCTGGATGGCTCAGTCAGTTAAGTATCTGACTCCTGATTTTGACTCAGGTCATCATCTCACACTTGTGAGATGGAGTCCCGTGTCCAGCTCTGTGCTGAAGCATGGAGCCTGCTTGAGATTCTCTCTCCATCTCTCTCTGTCGCTCCCCTGCTCACGATCTCTCTCTGTTTCCCTCAAAATAAATAAGTAAAACTTTAAAAATAAATAAATAAAAATTAAAATGACATAAAATAGAATCATACATTACATATAGAAGATACTGTTCTTGAACATTTTTTCCATATATACATGATGTATATTTGCATATATATGGATACACACACACACTGTGACGGGATGAAACATTTTTTTCTTTACTGTGGGTCTCAGTCAAAAGTATTTCAAAGTTACTGCTGTACAAGAGAGAGATGTGATATGTCAGTCCAGATTCTCCAAGAAGTAGACACCAAGATAGAATTAGCTGTACCGGAATAATTTAATTCACTTATTGGTGGAACCAATGTGAATAAGGAAGAAAGAGGGAGCAGGAAAAGACAGAAAGAGCTTCTTCATTTCTTATGTTGGGCAGGAATAGTCCAGGACAAATGAGCCCCCAACCCAGGGAGAACATTGCCTTGTCATGAGAGCAATGGTGAATACTAAAATACAGCTTTGGCTACTGTCCACCAGCTGTACTCCCTAAAGGGAGATCCTTGGCCATCACCCAGAGGTCATGGGGAGACATCTCCATTGTTAGATCCTTCTCTGTGGCATTTGCATGTACTACAGGTTAGGAGCCTGTGCTCTGAAGGGAGACTTCTTGGGTTCAAGCCCAGCTCTAAGGCCAAGTCTCAAGTGAGGCATGTGGAGCCTTCAGGCCACAAAGGTTAAGGAGGACCTTACTTCCTGAGAGGCACTTGCATAGTCCCGACAGTGACTGCTTTCTTCAGTAGTGTGCCCGTGACTCCCCAGCGTCCCCACCTTACCCAGATGGATCATTTATTTACTAGCTATGTGACCTCAAGTCAGTTACTTGCCTTCTGTTTCCTCATCTGCTGCTGGGAATGAGAATAATGTACCTTATGTGCAGGATTGCTGTGGATATTAATAGAGTTAGTGAATATGAACACTTTGGACAATGCTTGCCACATAGTAATGAATGCAAGAGTTGAATGCTTCTATTATTCTCAGTGTTACATTTATGTTTAAAATTCAGATTTTCAGGCACCATCCTGTGCCCCAAACAATTTTCGATGCAGCAGGTATGGGGTGGGGTGGATGAATGTGTCTCTGTAATATGCCCTTTTATTCTTACAAGTACCCATGCCTGAGAACCACTGACCTTGATGAGCCCTCCTTTCTTACTACTCAGCCCCTTGCTACTCATCTCATTCTTGCTCCAACTACCATAACTTGGGCAATGAAGCGAAACTATGCCAAGTATGCTTTCAGTACAAAGATGCAGGGGAAGAGCCCAAAGGTGCTGAGTACAGTCTCATCACGATGTGGCCTTTAGCAGATGAAAACATCACTCCACCTTTATAAAGGCTTTAGAAGTAGATGCCTACATTCTGCATTACTGTAGAACTGAACTCCTCTGCCTTCCTTTCCTCGTGTATTTCTCACCCTCCCTGTCTGACTTTGAAACAGTCCTGCTGGAACCACCCCGAGAATGCAATCATTCAACTATTCATGGGGCCCCACATCACAACAAGGAGTGATTTTGTGAGCAGTACCTTCCTTTCATACAGAGAGATGCTTCAGGGATGTGGTTGTGAATGCCTCCAAGCCCACGGACGTCAGACCCCCGACAGTGCCCTCACCCACAGCTTTGAAGTCTCTCAGCCTCGAGATGCAGCCCATGAGAAGCACACAGGTGCACATTCAATTGGGGTTTGTGGGGGACAATAGCTTCTGATTGGGATGCGATCCCACCCATGGCAGAAATCGGCAGCAGCATAATCAACTTTGTATTAAATGACAGCACCACTCTGCCATTACCTTACACTCTGAAGGGATCTGTTTAATATGCAAAACATAAGCCAAAAAGCTTGAGAAGCTGAAATGTTTTGCCTGACTCTCAAAGAGGGACTGAAGTCAGAATAACAGCCATGGTTTCAAACATAGCCTGAAGAGGAAGTCACGGGGGCAGGGAATGCATCTCAACCTGGTCAGCAATTCAAGCTGTCAGCCTGCATTCATTACATGTCACGGTGTGCCCAGCATGAAGAGCCTTGCTGATCACCCAATGCAGTGGGCTGGTGCCAAGCATGGCAGGCAATGCTGAGACCACAAGCAAGTGTTGCTATGATTTATTGAGCACTGACTATATGTGAAGCAGAGCCTTTTGCAAGCACATTATCTCATTTAACCATCATGACAGCTTTATAAAGTGGGTATTATTATCATTATAAAGATGTAAACATGTCCCAAATCACAAAGTTAGAAAATAGAGATTCTGGGTCAGTCTGGCTGCAGAATCACTGCTCTGCTTTAAGGAGATGACTTTGAATGGAATGAAACAAAAAACCATGATATGGCTCTGCCATATATATTATGGGATATAGGTGGAGAAAGCATCAAACATACAAGATACAAATTAGGGAGAGTCAGATTTGAAAAGAGCAGGGCCCAAATTCTGCAGAAAGAGGATCATCAAAGTGAGGGTGTAATTTGTACAGGCAGGAGTAGGTTAGAGAGTGCATCTTGTTGCCGATCCACCTGTTATCTAAGCACAACTAAGAAGACTATAAAACCCAGGACCTGAAACTCAACCTATCTCAAGGGATGGGTAGGCATCAGGGGCCAGACTCAGCTGCGTATCACCAGGCAGTAAGTGGTCCTTTGATTAAATGTATCCAGGCAGTGTCCCCTCAAAAAGGTACAATCCAAGAAAGCAGAGTATTCTGGTAGAAGGGCAGGGAGTTCAATGTGAAAAGAATAGAGAAGAGAATTTCTTTGCCATACTGGAGAGGAAAAATCTTGAAGAGGATCAGATGACAAGGCTGGGTTTATTCAAGTTTCTATCAGTCACAAGCTATGTGATCTTGGACAAGTCACTTAGTCCCTGGTTCTGTTTCTTCATCTGCCAACTGGAAATAATGATGGTACCTAAATCATAAGGTTGTGAGGAAGATTAAGAGGATTCATGGAAAACACTTAGAAGAGTGTCTAAAACAAGTTAAATGCTCTGTAAAGTCTTGCTGTTGTTTTAATCATACACGGGACATAATAAAACTTCTTAGAAGGGGAAATTTATCAGAACTGGACAGATTAACAAGGAGAAAAGGGAAGCAGACAGGGAAGCCTGGGAAAAGTTGGTGGCAATGGGGTGTACCTGGGATAATGTACCACAGGCATGTGGTCGGTGACCTTAAGACAGTCTCTGTTCTTAACATGTGTCCTAACTCATTTACAGCTCACCACAGTGTCTATGATGTAAGCAACTTTATAGCCCCACTTTACAGATATGGAAACTGTGGCTCAGAAATAACTTGTCCAAGGTCATACAGGTAATAAGGTATGAAACTGGTGTCAAATGAGACATCAAATGTCAAATGACTTGTTGTCCTCAGGTTTCTATTAAATCCTTGGTTCAAAATTAGCTTAGTGACTCTAACAGGTGTTAGGGAGGATTTTGCTCATCTGGAAACTACACTAGGTTCTTCTTAACCACTAAGATTCCAGCTACCCAATGAAACAACCTTTTGTGTATTAGGATATGTATGATCTAATCTCATATAATGTATCTAGGTTATGAGCACTTTCACACACTTTACCCATTCCAACCATTATTCAGACAATCCTTTATTCAACCTATGCCTGTAGTTAAGTTCTTTCCTCCATTCTAGGTATTATTTAGGCCTTAGGGACTCAAGTGAATAAAATACAGAGGCAGAGAAGCAGTTATATAAACAACCTCAGAACATTCTTACAAATGCTATGGCAGAGACATTCAGAGATTTGTGTATTGGGGTAGACAGCATCATAGGGAGCAATCAAGAGCCCAATTGCCTCACTTAAGAGATGTAACTGTTGAAATCTAGGATTAGATTCACTCATGGACACTCTCATTCTTGTCTCCTGTCTCTGCCCTGTGCCCAACCCCTGCTTCATATCCCCAGCCTCACATTGACTTCAGCCCCATTCCAGTCCCTGGAATTCCTATTTACATTTCTTTGATCATATAATGTTCAAATTAACCAATCAGTATTGAAGGTGAGACTTACTCCTTTCCCAAAAGTCAGATGTTGAACCACAGAGAGACAGAAAAGAATTTCTAATCTCTGAAGGGAGAAGAAGGGAGAATTTTATGGCAGTCTGTATATCTCCTTCTAAGCTAACAGGGAGTGGTGGAGACAAATTATATTGATGATCAAAATAAATTTATGATATTAAATTAAATATTGATATAAAATTGATATTAAATAATCTGATATGAATATCTGATGATTATTTGTAGTCCTAGTACTAATATTATCAAAATGCTTTAAAGCTATTCTAATAAGGGGATCTCAGGAGTTGCTAATATTCTCGAACTGTTTTTCAGTGTTTCATTTTATTAGAGCAATGAGTTCTCTGCTATTGGTCTTGAAACTTAGCAGCTCTTGAACAAAGAAGATAGCAAAGAACTACTGAAAGCTGTTAGTTCAAATTCTTTTTTTTTTTTTTTTTTTGTGAGAGAGAGACACACACACAGCATGAGCAAGGGAGGGCAGAGAGAGAGGGAGATACAGAATCTGAAGCAGGCTTCAGGCTCCGAGCTAGCTGCCAGCACAGAGCCCGACGCGGGGCTCAAACCCACGAACCATGAGATCATGACCTGAGCTGAAGTCGGTGCTTAGCTGACTGAGCCACCCAGGCACCCCTCAAATTCTTTAAAATGTGGGAAGACAGGGGCGCCTGGGTGGCTTAGTCGGTTGAGCGTCCGACTTTCGCTTAGGTCATGATTTCGCGGCTCGTGGGTTCGGGCCCCGCGTCGGGCTCTGTGCTGACTGCCAGCTCAGAGCCTGGAGCCTGTTTCAGAGTCTGTGACTCCCTCTCTCTCTGACCCTCCCCTGCTCACGCTGTCTCTCTCTCTCTCCTAGAAATAAATAAAAATAATAATAATTTAAAAAAATGTGGGAAGACAGAACTCAATTTCTGACATCTTAATGTTTTCTATAACCTGATCAGCAGCAATAAGCCATCTCACCCACTGGTGATCAATATAACACTTGGTGAAACACTATATTCTGGTAACAAACAAACAAACAAAAAGATGAGAGGAAGCTGATATGCACATCCATGATGGAGATGATTCCCCTAGCTAGTTCATACAGCCTGTAACCAAAATCAGAGAGAGCATTGACTAAGTTTAGTGGGGGGGAAATCTCCCTCCTTTATGTAAGGGCCTTATTTATGGGTCATACAGACAATCATTAGGAAGACTGCTTTGCTTCTGAACAGCTGCTAGAAATTTCACTGTTAGCAATTTTCCCCCTTTATATCTTTCCTCTTCCTCTGTTAAATTCAGAACTTTGAGAGCTGCAGGCAGTAAGCTATAATCAATTCAGTTTGGGTCAATAAACATGTATGGAGTGCCTCCTGTAGACCAATGCTATGCTAAACTTAAGATACAAAGCTGAGGAAAATGCATTTCTTTATTAAGGACCATATAGCCTAAGCAAAGATTTTCTAAAGCCAGCCCAAAGGATTGCAAGAGATGGCAACTCAGATCCTTGTTAAATAAAAATAAAGGTCTTCAGGCTCCATCCCATAGATTCTAATTATGTAAAATTCTCCAGGGGATTTTGTCATGTAGCCTAAGTTATGTTTCACTAGCCTAGGAAAAAGGCAAACATCCATGGACTACAATCCATTCTACAGTGGAAGCATCTATAAAGTTAACTGGAAGCAAGCAATTAATACTGGCTGGGAGGATTGAGCCACTGAGTGGAAAATCCACAGGTTAGATGGGTACTCAGACTGTATGGATGGATGAATGAAGTTCTCTAGCAGACAAGGGTGCGGGAGAGAAGGCATTCCAAACAGAGGGAAAAGCTTGAGTATGAATTGTTCAGTGGGCAATTCATTGCTTGCTGTGATTTCAACACAAACAAGTGGATTTGGAGCAGATGTAGACAAAGGGAATGAAACTAAGGGAGAATTGAGTGAGAAGCCCCAGGCAAGAAGGAAAATGCATTAAACAGTTAATTTAAATGTAGAAATATTCATGTCTCGGGGAGCCTGGACAGCTCAGTGGGTTAAGTGTCCGACTTCAGCTCAGGTTACAATCTCACGGTTCACGAGTTCAAGCCCCATGTCAGGCTCTGTGTGGACAGCTCAGAGCCTGGAGCCTGCTTAGGATTCTGTATCTCCCTCTGTCTCTGCCCCTTCCCCACTTGGTCACCCTCTCTCACTTTCTCTCTCTTACTCAAAAATAAACATTACAAAATTTAAAGAAAAAGAAATATTCATGTATTTGGTCATTCACTTATTCACTCAACAAATATTTATCAACCCACTGCACTCAAACTGAGCATTTTGTCAGATAAAGACCACAGGTCAGCATAGGGGAGAGTGGGGTCTTGGGACATAAGAAGAGAAAGTAGGAGGCTCAGAGGTAACCCATTTCATCATTTAAATTCAAATCATTGAAAATACTGAGATTAGAGACCCAAGACTGGAGATTCCTGAGATGTGGCTAATTTGCACTTGAATATAGGAATCGGAATTACACATGAATACATGTGAAAATCATTTGTAACTATATATATGGCTATACAAATGTTGAGATTGCTACATATTCATACAAAAGTAGAGTGATGTGTGAAGTGTGAGAGAAGACTGGTCCCAAGACAGGTTGCTTATCAAAAGGTTAGTCCATTCTTTGTCAGGCAGTTTAGAACCATGAATTTATAGAGGCAGGAGTTGCCAGTAAATGTTGTCAGAAAAGGAAGAAGCTTCAGGTATGACTTTTGGTTCCTTAATAATTCATCATAAAAGTCTTCCATTGGGGGTCCTAATTAATAGACCCTGATTCTGCTCAGAAAAATCTCATTTGCCCACAACTAAGAGAGTTCAGCCAGGGGATTTATGCTGCTAATCATTTACCATTCTTTTTTTTTTTCTTTTATTGTGTTCAGCTTTCTGATTTGAACTGTTGGGGAGTACTCTGTTTTGTATCTTTTGTATTGTTGTTTTACTTTTGTTTTGTGTTAGTTTGCTTCATTTAACTTTTTTTCTTTGTGAGGAGACAATGTATAGACTTGATTAATATAACTGATGATGCATGATGAGCTAAGTCTCTATAAGCCCCTCCTCTTCTCCAGGAGACTTGAGATGGAAATGTATTAAGGAGGAGAGATTCTCAGGGATGAAGGAATAGAGCTAGGCCAGTGTCTGTCATCTTGGGCTACCAAAACAAAATAGCAGGGACTGAGTGGCTTAAACAATAGAAATTTATTTTTTTATAGATCTGCAGCTAGAAGCCCAAGGTCAAGGTGCCATCTTAGTTGGTTTCTGGTGAGAGCACTCTCCCTGGCTTGTAAACAGCTGCCTTCTCTTTTATGTATTTTCTTTTAAGGACATTAATCCCATCATGGGAACCCCACCCTCATGACCTCATCTAAACCTAATTATCTCCCAAAGGCCCAATCTCCAAATAACATCACATTAGAGTTAAGTCTTCAGCGTAAGAATTTGCAGGGGATGCACGCATAATTCAGTCCATAATAGCCAGTGAAACCCACCCACCCAAAGGCCAACTCTTCTGATGCTGTTGCTGGGGCTGATGGTCCAGGGTGCTTATTAAGTAGAGGCCACATGGACTGTGAAGTCTACCACAGAGATACTAAGGCCAAACTCATCATTATGCTAGAAAATAAGCCTTTAACATGGTTGGGAGGGCAATAACAGACCCAATATCAGAGGTGGAGGAGTGAGTATCACTGTAAAACCTCATTGTCACCCTGGATACCCCTCTGATGCTTGCTTTAGCAGTTCTTAAATGTTGTCATGTTTTGCAACTTTCTCCAGAAGTCAGTCAGGTCAAATCCATGGCAGATAGGGAATAGGAACTGGAAAGACCATGCCAGTGAGTTTCCTGTTAAACTCAGAGACGCCCTTCCCACAGCCTTGACAGTACCAGTGGGTGTAAGGGTGGTGTTCTGGGCAGCATCCCAGCCATCATGTCAGTTTTCCAAAGGAGCTATCTAAAGCTTTCTACACGGCAGCAATAGGGTAAACATGGTTATCTACCTTCCACAATGCCAATGTTGTCATAATCACCTGGGCCAGGGAGGCCAAGAGTTGGTGCAGGTGGCATTGCTGACAATCTTGAGGGAGTAGTCATACCTCTCATGGTTTACTGCCAGCACTACCACAGCAGCATCAGCAGAAGGGGCAGAGATGATAGCCCTTTGAAGTCTACCACACTAGTAAACTGGTAAAGACGTTAGTGGACTCTTAAACATGTTTAGCCCCAGAATCATCCCCCTTTGATGTTATAAGAGAGAGTCATGCTTCCCATTGATCACAAGCCTCCCAGTCTCAGTTGAGACAGTGTCATTGGATTTGCATGCATACAACCGATCATGTGGTCGAGGTAAAAAATAGTAATAATGTTGCTTTGCCAAAGTTGAAGGCCGCTCTCTCTGGTCATCAGGCATGCAGTTTGGCCAAATTTGTTTATTCTGACCTTCATCACCATCTTAGGGACGCAGTTGTCACTTCATAGAAAGGCACAGCTGATTGTTGAGTGAGAATGAGTTTTTTCTTAAGGAGGCAGGATGGCAACATGATTCCATGTACCTAATCTCTCCTTTCTCACAGTCTTGAGGAAATAACAGGAGAGGAAATCCTCTGTATAGCAGTGAAACCCAGGGGGGTGTGCAAACACATGCTAGACACCTGAAGGAATCTCTCAGATTTATTGTGCAGTTGGAGTCCTTGAAGACTGACATGGGACCTTCAGAGCACATGTAGTAGAGTTCACTGGGGAAAGAAGTTCCAAGAGTCAGAGCAAGCAGCCCCTTGTGGCTCACAGGAAGAGGGTTTCACTTGTCCACTGAGGCCACTGAAAGATTTTAACCAAAGTGAGAAGTTGGATTCCTATTTTTAACAGATTAAGATTCTGGTTAAGGAACTAAACTAGGATGGTGGCATTAGAAATGGAATAAAGAGATAGATTTTCCAAATACATTAAAGGCACAATTACAGGATTTGGTGTTGGACTAAATATTAAAAGTAGCTGTCTCTGTGTGGTGGCACTGAAGGGTAATTTTTAGTCCCCTCCCCCCCTTTCTTTCTTTCTTTCACACATTTTGTAATTTTTTACAGTGAACATTGATTATATCAGAACTCTTTAAGGACTTAAAAACTGAAAAACAATCTTTCTGAATACAGCAAAAAAGGACAACTAGATTATGTACTAGGTGTATCCTGGAGAATCAACTTCAAAATAAGAAAAGTTCTCAAAAGACTAGTACAACAGATGAAACAGAGGCAAGACTCCAGGCCCAGGCATGTGCACGCATAGGATTTTCGGTCTCTCTGTTTGGCTGGGGCAGTGGTTGTCAGATTTTTTTTTCAGCATTGGGATTCTTTCTTCTAATAAAGTCTACACAGAGGGCTTGCATATTGCAGAGATCACAGGAGCAAGGCTCTGGATGAAGGAAAACAGGTTGAATTTATGCCTGAGGTCACCCTCCTCTGTCTCTCCCCTTCCTCAGGAATAAAGGCCGAGGCACCTGAGAGAGAGAGAGAAAGCAGCTATGGTTTGGCTTTTTCTTTTCATTTCACTGGCTTTAGGGATTTAAGCAGAGGCAGCTCTGCTTGATGCACACGATATGTGAGTGATGGACAAAGCTGAGCAGAAGCCCGCTTTCAACCCAAAGCCAATCACAGCCATTATTGTGCACTGGCTAGAATAAATGTATCTGAAGGCAGTGCAGAACTGATTGGAAAGACGCCTTAAATGGGAAAACAAGAAAAAGAAGCCCTTTATCTTTCAAGGAAAGAAAAGACTAATGGGAGATGAGAACATGACTTGGAAGAAAAATGCCTGCCCCAGGTTGGGGCTTAAACTGTTTTTCTTTAATCTTCTGCTTGAATCCTCACTATTCCTAAGGACATCCAGGCGAGTCACAGTGCTGGGAGAGAAGGGCCAGTGCAGAGAAGGTGAATGGGCTGGGCCATGCAACCCATGGGGAATCACTACCCATCTGTCGCCATTCAGACAATGAAGGGACATAATTGTTCCCACCAAATGGAGTTCGCAGTGCACTCGGAGAGGTTATGAATGAGGGTTGGAGAACCATACCTTTTAGACTGTTGTATCAGAGGAGAGGGGAAGAAGAGTTTATGGGAGAACAGGTTGGGAATGCACTGTTTCTCCACCGCTCACTCCTCTCCCTCTCCATTCCCAGGGTTTCCACGGTAGCTGTCCTGCTCTCCGTGACTACTCTCCTAGCTAGAGATGTACCGGCTGGCTGAGTGCAAACCCAAGGTGGACAGATCCTCACTCCTTATCCCCACTCTTAGCTGATTTCTCCAGGGATGGCAATCTAACCTATGCTGAGTCTCTGAGCATCTTGCAGGGGTTTCTGGATTTGAAACCAAGAACATCAGCTAATCTTTTTCCGCCAGCCAAAAAAATAAGTGTTAAGACTATCACACTCTAGATGGATAGATAAACTCTGGTATCTCTATGTAATGGAATACTGTGCAACTATAAAAAGGAAGAAACTACTGATAAACATATCCACTTGAGTTAATCTCAAAGACACCAAACTGATTGAAGGAAGCCAGGCCCAACAAGTTGCATCGTATATGATTCTATTTATACAACATTCACAAAAAAACAAACTCTCGTGATGGGGAACATAGAAGAGGTTGCCAGGGTTATTACGGGAGGTGGGAGGGGATGACTGCAAAGCAGTAGCATGAGGCAATTCTGAGATCCATGCAAATGTTTGTCTTCTGGTTGTGCTGTGGTCACATAAATTTATACTTGTGTTAAAATTCACAAAATTCATAAATATATTTCAAAATAAAAAAGTCAATTCGTATGGTTTTTTTCTTTCAGAGAGAGAGAGAGAGAAAGTATGTGAGTGAGCAGGAGAGGGGTACATAGAAAGAGAGAAAGAGAGAGAGAGAGAGAGAGAGAATCTTAAGCAGGCTCCATGCTCAGTGTGGAGCCTGTCATGGGGCTCAAACCCCCACAGACCCTGGGATTGCAACCTGAGTCGAAATTAGAGTTGAACGCTCAGCCAACTGAGCCATCCAGGTGCCCCTAACAATGGTACCTTTTTTCCCCTTAAATAGTTTATTGACAAGTTGGTGCTCATCCGAACAGGTACCCTACTCCATTCCACTCACCCCCTTTCCCCTCTCCCCCATCAGCCCTCAGTTTGTTCTCAGCATTCAAGAGTCTTTCACGGTTTGCCTCCCTCCCTCTCCCCAACTATTTTCCCCCTTCTCTTCCCACTTCGTCCTCCGTTAACTTCCTCCTAATCCACCTGTATGTGCAAACATATGGTATTTGTCCTTCTCTGCCTGACTTATTTCGCTCAGAATAACACCCTCTAGTTCCATCCATGTTGCTACAAATGGCCAGATTTCATTCTTTCTCATTACCATGCAGTATTCCATTGTATAGATAAACCACATCTTCTTGATCCATTCTTCAGGTGGTGGGCACTTAGGTTCTTTCCATCTTTTGGCTATTGTTGAGAGGGCTGCTATGAACATTGGGGTCCATGTACCCCTATGCATCAGCACCCTGTATCCCTTGGGTAAATTCCTAGCAGTGCTATTGCTGGGTCATAGGAGAGTTCTATTGTTAGTTTTTTGAGGAATCTCCACACTGTTTTCCAGAGGGGCTACACCAGTTGACATTCCCACCAACAGTGTAGGAGGGTGTCTGTTTCTCTACATCCTCGCCAGCATCTAGAGTCTCCTGATTTGTTCATTTTAGCCACTCTGACTGGTGTGAGGTGGTATCTCAGTGTGGTTTTGATTTGTATTTCCCTGATGAGGAGGGATGCTGAGCATCATTTCATGTGTTTGTTGGCCATCTGGATGTCCTTTTTGGAGAAGTATCTGTTCATGTCTTCTGCCCATGTCTTCATTGGATTATTTGTTTTTCAGGGTGGAGCTTGATGAGTTCCTTATAGATTTTGGATACTAACCCTTTATCTGACATGTCATTTGTAACTATCTTTTCCCATTCCATCAGTTTCCTGTTAGTTTTATTGACTGTTTCCTTTGCTGTGCAGAAGTTTTTTTTTTTTTTTTAATCTTGATGAGGTACCAATAGTTCATTTTTGCTCTTGATTCCCTTCCTTTGGGGAGGTGTCAAGTAAGAAATTGCTGTGGTTGAGGTCAAGGAGGTTGTTATCTGCTCTCTTCTCTAGGATTTTGATGGTTTCCTGTCTCACATTCAGGTCCTTTATCCGTTTTGAGTTTATTTTTGTGCATGGTGTGAGAAAATGATCTAGTTTCATTCTTCTGCATATTGCTGTACAGTTCTCCCAGCACCTCCTGTGAAAGAGCCTGTCTTTTTCCCGTTGGATACTCTTTCCTACTTTGTCAGAGATTAATTGGCCATACATTTGTGGGTCCAATTCTGAGATCTCTATTCTATTCCATTGGTCTAGGTGTCTGTTTTTGTGCCAATACCATACTGTCTTGATTACAGCTTTGTAGTAGAGGCTAAAGTCTGGGGTGGTGATGCCTCCTGTTTTGGCTTTCTTCTTCAATATCACTTTGGCTATTCGGGGTCTTTTGTGGTTCTATACACATTTTAGGATAGTTTGTTCTAGTTCTGAGAAGAATGCTGGTGCAATTTTGAATGGAATTGCATTGAATGTGTAGATTTCTTTGGGTAGTAATGACATTTTAACTATATTTATTCTTCTGATCCATGAGCATGGAATGTTTTTCTATTTCTTTGTGTCTTCTTCAATTTCCTTCATAAGTTTTCTATACTTTTCAGCATACAGATCTATATCTTGTGGTTAGGTTTATTCCTTGGTATTTTATGGGTTTTTGTGCAATTGTGAATGGGATCAGTTTCTTGACTTCTCTTTCTGTTGCTTCATTATTGGTGTATAAAAATGCAACCGATTTCTCTATGTTGATTTTGTACGCTGCAACCTTGCTAAATACATGGATCAGTTCTAATAGGCTTCTGGTGGAGTCTGTCAGGTTTTCTATGTAGAGCATCATGTCGTCTGCAAAAAGTGAAAGTTTGACTTCTTCTTTGCCAATTCTGATGACTTTTATTTTCTTTTGTTGTCTGATGGCTAATGCTAGGACTTCCAGCACTATGTTAAACAACAGTGGTGAGAGTGGACATCCCTGTCGTGTTGCTGATCTCAGGGGGAAAGCTCTCAGTTTTTCCCTATTGAGAATGATGTTAGCTGTGAGCTTCTCATAGATGGCTTTTATGATGTTTAAGTAAATTCCTTCTATCCCGACTTTCTCGAGGGTCTTTATTAAGAAGAGATGCTGTATTTTGTCAAATGCTTTTTCTATATCTATCGACAGGATCATATGGTTTTTGTCTTTTGTTAATGTGATGTATCACATTGATTTACAAATACTGAAATAGCCCTGTAACCCTGATCATGGTGTATAATTCCTTTTATGTGCTGTTGAATTCGATTTACAATATCTTGTTGAGGATTTTTGCATCTGTATTCATCAAGGATATTGGCCTGTAGTTCTCTTATTTTGCGGGTCTCTGTCTGGCTTGGGAATCAAAGTGATGCTGGCTTTGTAGAATGAGTCTGGAAGTTTTCCTTCCATTTCTATTTTTTGGAATAACTTAAGAAGAATGGTTATTAACTCTGATTTAAATGTCTGGTTGAATTCCCCAGGGAAGCCATCTGGCCCAGGGCTCTTATTTTTTGTGAGATTTTTGATAACTGATTGAATTTCTTCACTAGTTATGGATATGTTCAGATTTTCTATCTCTTCCCATGTGAATTTTGGTAGTGAGTGTGTGTTTAGGAATTTGTCCATTTCTTCTGAGGTGTCCAATTTGTTGGCATATAATTTTTCATAGTGATCCCTGATCATTGCTTTTATTTCTGAGGGGTTGGTTGTAATAAGTCATGATTTGGTCTATTTGAGTGCACTCTTTTCTTTTTCAGAAGCCTGGCTAGATGTTTGTCAATTTTGTTTGTTTTTTGAAAAAACCAAATCTTGGTTTCATTGATCTGTTCAACTGTTTTTTTTTAATTCTATATTGTTTATTTCTGCCCTGATTTTTATTATTTCTCTTCTTCTACTGTGTTTGGGGTGCTCTTGTTGCTCTCCTTCTAGTTCCTTTAGGTGCACTGTTAGATTTTGTACTTGTGCTTTTGCTAATGTCTTGAAATAGGCCTGGAGTGCAATGGACTTTCCTCTTAGGACTGCCTTTGCCGCATCCCATATAGTTTAGATTGTTGTATTTTCATTTTCATCTGTTTCCATATATTTTTAAATTTCTTCTCAAATTGCCTGAATGGCCCATTCATTCTTTAGTAGTGTGTTCTTTAACCTCCATGTTTTTGGAGGTTTTCCAGACTTCTTCCTGTGGTTGATTTCAAGTTTCACAGCATTGTGATCTGAAAGTGTGCGTGGTATGATCCCAATTCTTTTATATGTATTGAGGGCTGCTTTATGTCCCAATATATGATCTATCTTGGAAAATGTGCCATGCACACTTGAGAAAGCGAATTCCATGGCCTCAGGATGTAGAATTCTAAATATATGTGTCAAATCCATCTGGTCTAGTTGATCTATCCATTGCTGTAAATGTAGTATTAAAGTCCCCGGCTATTAGCATGTTCTTGTCCATAAGATTGTTTCTGTTTGTGATTAATTGTTTTATGTATTTGGGTGCTTCCATATTCGGTGTGTAGACATTTATAATTGTTAGCTCTTCCTGATGGATAGAACTTTTAATTATTATATAATGCCCTTCTTCATCCCTTGTTACTGTTTTCACTTTAAGGTCCAGTTTGTCTGATATAAGTATAGCTACTCCAGCTTTGTTTTGACCTTCAGTAGCATGATAGATATTTCTCCATCTCCTTACTTTCAATCCGAAGGTGTCCTCAGGTCTAAAATGAGTTTCTTGTAGACAGCAAATAGATGGATTTTGTTTTTTTTTAATCCATTCTGCTACCCTCTATCTTTTGATTGGAGCTTTTAGTCCATTTACATTCAGTGTTATCATTGAAAAATATGGGTTGAGTCATTGTGTTCTTTGTAGGATTCGTGTTTGTGGTGGTGTCTCTGGTACCTTGAGTTCCTTGCAATATTTCCCTCATAGAGTCCCCCCTCAGGGTTTCTTGTAGGGTTGGTTTAGTGGTGATGAATTCTTTCCATTTTTGTTTATTTGGGAAAACTTTTATCTCTCCTTCTATTCTGAATGACAGACTTACTGGATAGAGGATTCTTGGCTGCATATTTTTTCTGTTCATCACATTGAAGATCTCCTGCTAAACCTTTCTGGCCTGCCAAGTTTCAGTAGACAGGTCTGTCACCACTCTGATAGCTTTCCCTTTGTATGTTAGGGCCCTTTTCTCCCTAGCTGCTTTCAGAATTCTCTCTTTGTCCTTATATTTTGCTAGTTTCACTATGATATGTCATGCAGAAGATCGATTCAAGTTATGTCTGAGGGGAGTTCTCTGTGCCTCTTGGATTTCAGTGTCTATTTCAGTGTCTATTTCCTTCCCCAGATTGGGGAAGTTCTCTGCTATAATTTGTTCAAGGATTCCTCCCTTTCCCTCTCTCTCCCTCTTCTGGAATTCTTATGATATGGATTTAGTTCTGTTTGATTGTATTGCTCAGCTCTCGAGCTCTCCTTTCGTGTTTCTGGATAAGTTTATCTTTTTTTCTCCGCTTCCTCTTTTTCTGTAATTGTGTCTTCTAATTCACCTATTCTCCTCTCTCCGTCTTCAGTCTGTGCATTGGACGCCTCCATTTTATTATGCCCTCATTTATAGCATTTTTAAAAATTCATCACAACTATTTTTAAGCTCTATCATCTTTGTAGCAATAGTTTCTCTGATGTCTTCTATTCCTTTTTCACATCCAGCAATTAATTTTATTACTATTGTTCTAAATTCTTGTTCAGTTATGTTGCTTATATCTGTTTTGAGCAGTTCTTTAGCTGTCATTTCTTCCTGGAATTTCTTTAGAGGAGAGTTCTTCCGTTTCATCATTTTGGCTAGCTTTCTGTCTCTTGTTAGTTTTAAAAGCTCGTTATGCGCTCTGCACCTGCAAGTACTGGTGTATTAAAGAAGGCTATTTAACTGCCCAGGGCCTGTCTCTTCAATAAGTGTTCTTTGAATGGTATCTCTTGGTTTCTCTTGTTGAGACTTTGGTTATTTTATTTCCCTACTCATAGTGGTATTTGGGACTCTCCACCATGTGTACTTTGCCTTGCTTCTTGAGGTAGCCCTCTTGAGCACCCCCGGGGGCTTGCCACTTTCTTAGCTATAGGTCCCTCCTGGATCCCAGTTCTGCAGCTTCTGCATAAGGCTCTTTCACACTGTGGGCATTTCCTCTCCTGGACTCGGGCTGTGGTCAGACACTGAGGGAGTCTGAGGTTTGACGGCAGCTGACCTAGAAACTGGAAGAACTTTGGTCCGACTCAGATATGGGACCAGGTTCGTGATTAGAAACCCGACTGTATGCAGTACAGACTGTGTCCAACTTAGAAACCGCTATATGGTACCTTTTAAAATAAAAATTTTAACCTTTAAAGAAAAAAACTTTCTCATTTGCAAGGAGAGATGGCTGATCTACAAAAGGTAGGAAGTAGAAAAACTTAAAATTGCTCAGATGCAAAAAGGTATAAGAGACAAACCATAGTCCCTTTCGGTCCAGTTCTGGCAATTGTGTTCTTATTCTTGGCTTCCCTGAGACATACTTATATTCTCATGATAAATTCCCCTTTGGGACTTAGCTAATTGAGCTCAGATATTTCATCAGCAATCCAGAATCCTAACCATTGTAGTAAGAATCATTGGTTCAATGTTGCCTTAGTTCTTCAGGAACTGGAGGGTAACTTCCCTCTCTACAAGCCTAACAGTAAACGGAGGCCTACTTTATAGATGATGTCACCTCAGCAACTATAGGTTTTACTGCACTGATATAATAAATGCACATTCCAAATTGCTGACTCATTAAGCCCTAACCCTTGCCCAAAATCCTCTCTCCCTAAGGTTACCACACAACGCGTGAGTGCTCATTAAATCTCGGAGATTTTTAAGTGACATTTACTATTATACACAGTTCAGCTGACCTTATGCGGGCAGTTTCCACAAAGCACGCGAGGAAAAGCCCCATGTCACCAGCCTGCTGGTAGAGTTTCCTTGCAGGGTGAGGGAAGCCTCACCGTGTACATAGAGACCAGCTGTTCTTCTTTTCTAATCCTCACAAGGGACAGATATCTGGGGTATCCAGCCAGCTTATTTCATTCCTCACGGAGATCTATTCTATCCTGCTTGTAATTCCCCTAGAGCCAGATGTGGTGAACATATCACTTAGTCAGAGCTACAGTTTTCCCCAGTAGTACAAAGGATAAGAGGGAACTCTGCTAGGAACATTCATTCGCATGTTTATTAAATAATTTATACACCAACTATTAATACATTTTTGTTTTCTTCAGTGCAGCCAGCACTTTGCTAGGAAACTGAGATAAGTGAAATAGTGGCCAAGGAGTTCATGGCCACATGGGGAAATACACTTTCTGATAATATCTGCACCCTGGAAGCAGACCAGTACCCCAGAGTGACACCCAGGAAGGAGGGAGGAACAGAGGTGGCTTGGGCAGCTGCTGGGAGAAAGTGACACATGGGTTTTAAAGGATGAGTAGGAGTTTGCCATGCTTCCATGTGGAGAAGGGCCCTCTAGATGGAGGAGACACACGCAGGGCAAGAGGAGTGAAACTATGCTGTGGAGTTGGCCACCTTAAGGAGTCTGGAACGTGTAGAGGTGTGGGAGAGGTAGGAGCCCCAGCACGAGCTGGGACTTTGTCCTGCAGGGAGTGCGTGGCTGTGTGGGATTTCACAGAGACAGATGACATACATATTTTTGCACTTGTAGAAGATATCACTTTGGCAGCAATGTGGGTGACTGATGAAAGATGGACTGAATTGAATGGAAAAAAGGTAAACTAGGAGCCTGAGACTGTAATCCAGGTGAACGAATAAAGTGGAGACAAAGTTGAGAGGATATATTTGGTAGGAAGATTTTTTTTAAGTTTGTTTGTTTAGAGCATGAGTGGGAGGGGGCAGAGAGAGGGGGAGAGAGAGGATCCTAAGCAGGCTCTGTGCTGAGCCACCCAGGTGCCTCTGGGAGGATAACATTTGGAAGACAGAATTGATAATAGGTGGTGACCAGTAGAGTATGGGGTTTAAAGAAGAGAGACTAGGATGCCACTCACATTTATGATTTGGGATCACAGGCAGATGGGAGATGACAGTGTCAAAGAACGAGAGGGAAGACTGGAGGAGGAATAGGGCTGGGTAAGGCCAGGTAAAGATGAGAAATACTGAATTCAAAAGGGAAGATGTTTTTCTCCTCCATCGAGACAAAATGAATAAATCAGTAGGGAGGCCTGTCTTTGGGATAGGAATTTTATTTTGTCCACATAGTAATGCTCTGCACGTCTTTTTTTTATGTCTTCTATTCATGTAGAAGAAACAAAGAAAGAGGCAGAATAAGGAACCTGGAGAAATTTTAGACTGGGACATAAAGCTTTCTCATCTGAAACACTTCTAGCGAGCCAGTAAGCGAGAGAGACAAAGCCACTTTGATGATATGCGGTCTACCAGGTCCAACACAAACTGCTAAAAGAGACTGATGATGTGAAGCTCAAAGGAACATTTTAAAATGCAGCAATCAAATCACTATCTGTGCATAAGATTAGGTTTGGGAAAAGTTCAAAACATTTCAGAAACAGTAAGAAAGACAAGTTCCTATTGACTATGAAATTTGTTCTCGGTGATCAAGAGATAGTGTAATGTTAGGATCACTGTTTTAATATGGAATTCTATATTTTTTTATTTGGAAAATAAAAAGAGATGAACTGTGTATGTCTTATTGCTCCTCTAATAGATGGAGAGGCAAATGTTTTATTTTAAAGGCTGATTTTGCAATCAGAATTTAGGGCTTAAAAACAAATATTACTATATTTATACTCATAAGATTTATATTATAGTAGAAGCTCTCTTAAACCATCTCAATGAATCAATAGATAGAGCAGCATTCCCCATTCTTTTTGTAAAACACTCTGGCCCATGCTCAGGCTGTCCCATTAGTTTGTAAAATGTCCCCACCCATTGAGTTGTGAACTTACCGTGCATATGGGTTCCTCACCTAACTCCAGTCATTCTCGTATATCCACTGTAAACAATTACTCCATAATCTGATGAAATGTGGTTTCAAAAAGAAAAAGTTGAGTGCTTTCCAAAGACTCAATAAAGAAAAATGGCTTTAAAAATGAATTAGGGGACACCTGGGTGGCTCAGTCAGGTAAGCATCCAACTTTGGCTCAGGTCATGATCTCACAGTTCGTGGGTTTGAGCCCTGTGTCAGGCTCTGTGCTGACAGCTCAGAGCCTGGAGCCTGTTTCAGGTTCTGTGTCTCCCTCTCTCTCTGCCCCTCCACTACTCACATTCTCTCTCTCTCTCTGTCTCTCTCTCTAATAAATAAATAAGCATTTAAAAAATGAATTAGGTTAACTGAGACAACTGTAAATAACTAAAGAGAAAAGTAAACATCTAGAGATGACACATACAGAGTTTTTTGCAAGTGCCTCTTGGTTCTCGTTCCACCTTATAGAAACTGAAACTAGCAATCCCAGGTGGTGCATTCTAAGTGTGATCTAAGCAAAAAGATCACATAGAATTCTAATCACAGGACCAAAGTTTTTTAAAAGCCATAATTCTGTATCAAAGACTGGCATGCGAGTATATTTACATCTTAAGTTAACCTAAAATGTTTGATCATTTTACATACAAATGTGACCTTTGGTCCTTTATGTTAACAAACATTTTTTAAAAAAATTTTAAGTTTATTTATTTTTTGGAGACAGAGAGAGACAGAGCATGAGTGGGGGAGGGGCAGAGAGAGAGGGAGTCACACACTATAAAGCCGGCTTCAGGCTCTGAGCTGTCAGCACAGAGTCCGACATGAGATCACAGAGGGTGAGATCATGACCTGAGCCAAAGTCAGCCACTTAACCATCTGAACCACCTAGGCGCCCACCCCTTGGTTACCTGTCCACCTGCTGGTTTCCATGACAACACATGAGCGAGCATTTCCTCATACAGCTTCAGTTATCAAAATGTCGAAGTGTTACAAATCTCCCACTTTACAATCTGTTTATGAGAATTTTTACTGAATATATTCACCTCCCACCACACAGCCTGCTCCCTCTTGTGTGTCTCTTCTCAATGGGCCCAATACAGCAGCCCTCATCCCTGATTTCCTCCTAGGCCCCCATCACTCATCAGTTCCTGAGGGACATTTGTGTGTATGAGAAAGAGAAGACTCTAATCTCTTAAGAAATCTTCACATCTACATAGTTTTCTCTAACCACACAGCCATTCTTCTACTCCAGGCTGCTGTCAGCTCTCTCCTGGATTATGGCTATGAGAGCCTAATTGATCCCTCTGCTTCAAGTCTACTCCAATTCAATCCTTCTCCTTCCCACAAAGTGACCTTTCTAAATTGTAAGCGTGATTATGTGAATCCCTTGATGAGTTTCTTGATTAAAATTCTATGGTTTCCCTTTGTTTTTAAGTTAAAGTCCAAAGTCCTCAACATGGTTACAAGGCCCCATGGGGTCTATCCTCTAATTATAGCTCCAGACTGAGATATTACCACTTCACTTTCACATGCTAAACTCCAGCTAGAATAAACTTCGTTCCCTTCTAGAGGCATATGAAGCTTGCTCTCACCTCTTGGGCTTTGAGTAAATTCTTCCTTCTCCTTGGTACACTCCCCTACCCATCCCACCCCAACCTCCAAAGAAGTATCTTCTCCTGGATTAGTTCCACTCATCTTATAATTATCCACACAGGCATATGTCCACAAAACTCCCTTAGGACTCCCATCCCATCTTCCTAAGAGTTCTTCAAATACCCTGCACCTTCCCTTCCATGCACTTGTCTTCCTGTGTTTTGATTATCTCCTTATGAGGGCCAGAGCAATGTCTTCTTCACTGCTCTACTCCCAGGACCTGGTAAAGAACATGTTCTTAGTAAAGGATGTTGAATGAGTGATTGAAGAAAAGTGTCCCCACAACTGTCCCTGGTCTAACAATGGAATCTCCTTTTTTTGGCAGGTAATCTCCCTTACCTTCTCTGGAAGTTTTACTTTCTTTATTGCTTTTAGTACTTATGACACTAGAACTTCATACTCTAGCACTGAAACTCTATTCCCGAGGGCCTGCAAAGGCAACATATCCTGACATTTCTCTTCATCATTTACTCTTTGCATTGCATAAAAATAATAGGTTTTGGCACCCTCTTTTGGCATATAATTAAGTCAGCCATGAGCTGGAAATGACAAGTTTATTTTATAGCCCTATAATAAAGCTATCTTACATCACTTATCTGCATAGGATTTCGCCTAGTCCAAGGGATTGTATTTTCTGTGAGAGGAAAGGGAGCATTCTAGTATTTGTTTATTTATTTGGTGTGAACTAAACACCTTCTATGTGCAGAGTCACTGACACACAGTCAGCTAAAAAATGGGTCTGTCATAAACAGTAGACTTACTTCTATGGGTTAGACAAAGCATACTGTGGAGAAGCTGGGTAGCGTTTTTCCAGACTAGGAACTCAACTGTCATCATTCTGAGAATTTGTTGTAGAGAGAACTAACCAGATAGTGACGACTCCAGGAACAGAACAGCAGGGATGAGTTCGTTCTCATTGACGAAATCTTGGTCCAGGCCCTCATTACTTGTCTGTTCCATAATTTTACTAACTTGTTTCACAAGGTAGCATAAACTAAGGGTTTGGTTTTACTTAATTGCCAAAATTCTCAAGTACAGATTAATTTGGGAGGGGGGGGATCACTTGCACATGGCAACCATAAGCTGGAAAAATTGTGGTTGTATTCTTTGAATGGGTCAATTTCTCTCCTGTCCCCACTCAACTATTTCAGTCACTTTCAGGTCTACCTATACCCTGAAGGCTTTTAAGATTATGTCCAAGTCCAAAGTCAGCATCACAGGCTCATTCAACCTGTCCCCAGCTCACCTCTCCCACATTATTACATCTGCATCTCAGTGTCCTAGTTTCTCTGAGTTAATAGAAAACAGTCACAATAGATCCCGCTTACTCCTTTCTCCCAATGCACAAACATGCTGCTCCATCTTCCCAGACAGCATCTGTTTATTAAGAATGAACAAAGAATTTGTGGGGGAAGGAGAAATCATGAGAAGCAGTTATAGAAAGGCCACAGAATTTCTCCTCAGACAAGGTATTAGAAACACTACCCTGCACTAGGAAGCCACAGAACTTAGCAGCTAGCTGTGTTGGACCCGTGCATAGTCTGAATCTACAACAGAATTGTCTTTAGAATAACCTTCTCCAGTTACAGGACCAAGTTAAAGGCACTTTGGTTTTGCCTGCTGGCTCTGCATCAGGTTTTCACATCACGGCAATGAAAAAGCTGGCAACAGCTTGGTGTTGCTTCAGTCATTACCATGACAGGTCATGGCAACACTCATTCAGCTGCTTTGGGCAAAGGATAAAGGAAGGAAGGGGCAGAGACTTGGGGACAGTTCATCCTAGATCAAACTTTAGGTCAAGATCAACTGCATTATAAAACTTTTGTTTTTAACCAAAGACAAAAACTAATTTATCAGTATATAATGTGAAGATCAGTACTCCTCATTGTAAGTCTGGGCAGCAGCTGTGTGTCTGTCCAGTAGAGGGAGGTCTCTCACCAACTTACAAAGACAATATTCATTACATAGTAACCCTCAGATTTACAAAGGGCGGGTGGGGGGGGGGGAGTGAGAATAATAACTATAAAATGGTTTGATATAAAATCATACCAACTAGGGTTATTGGTGTTTTGAAGTCTACCTAAATATAACAGACAGAAAAGGGAAACATAGCAACACAGCAACTAATCTCCAAAGTTCTCTTCAGTCCAGGCTGCCTGGATTGCAGAAAAAATATCATTAACACTTAGCCCAGGCTGAGGATAGATGATTAGCAAAGGACTCAGGGAACCCACCCTACAGAGTTCAAGCTATTAGATGTAGAGGATTTCAACATTCGGTGATGGTTGTGGTCAATTGCACTATTTAACTCTAGAATATATCTTGAGTGATGATGTCTTTGCTAGCACCCAGGATTTTGAATCTACACAACCTATATGTAGGTTCAAACCCAGTGTGGAGAAGAGGCCTGCCAAAGGCAAGTTCTCTTCTCCCCTAATCATGTGACCACTTTAACACTGCATCTTGATGAATTAAGCTGACTTCAAGAAGTCCCAAACTAAAGTTTAGAAATAAAATAGCTTAGTGGCTTTCCTGGTCCTTTCTCCCAAAGAGCTTAACCCTAAACTCAGCCCTCTAGTTCTTGCTTCTCTAATGGTGAATACAGGTAGGCCAAACAGAAGGTAAGCCCAGGGCAGAAAGCGCACAGCAGGGAGGTCTCTGTTTCCCCAAAGATGGGCAGGGCTTGTCTATATCATGAGGAGATATAAACATAGTGCTTGAGGACTAATGGATTTTCAAGTGCTTATTTTTTTTTTAAGTGCTTGAGAATCAACTTAAAGTGACATAGACTATGAAATATGAAAAGAGGGATGCCTGGGTGGCTCAGTCAGTTAAGCTACCAGCTCTTGATTTTGCCTCAGGTCATGATCTCCTAGTTCCGGAGTTTGAGGCCTGCATCGGTCTCCTTGCTGACAGTGCTGTGCAAAGCCTGCTAGGGATTCTCTGGCTCTCTCTCTCCCTCTCTCTGACTTCTCTCTCTCAAAAATAAATAAACTTTTTTAAAAATAAGAAAACTACAGAACAAAATAGTAATCTCAGCAAACACCTGCCTAGTACTTGTTAGGCTCCAGGCTCTGGTCTGAGTGCTTCTCTCGCACTAACTCATGTGCTGTTCAGCATCCCTCTAGTACTCCTTCCATCTCTGTGCTACAGCTGAAGATACTGAGGCCCATAGTAATCATTCTGCTAGTAGGTGGTAGGGTCAGGATTTGAACCCAAGCATTTGGTTCCTGAGTCCTCAATTCTGGATCTCTAAGTCAGGACACCTCTCTAAATAGTACATCTTTAACTTTAATATTTATAAAATGTAACATCCTGTCAACTAGAAAACTGCATTCCATCTTTTTATAATTGTACATAAATTACATTTATTGAGAGATGTACAGTTGACTCTTGATCAACATAGGTTTGAACTGCACAGGTCCACTTATATGTAGACTTTTTACAATAAAGTACTATAAACGTTTTCTCTATGATTTTTCTTAATAACATTTCCTTTCCTCTAGCTTACTTTATTGAAAAAATACAGGATATTATGTCTATAACATACAAATTATGTGTTAATTTACTATATTATCAGTAAGGCTTGTGGTCAATGGTAAGCTATTAGCAGTTATATTTTGAGGGAGTCAGATTTTCTACTGTGTTGAGGAGTCAGCATCCATAATTTCTGCATTGATCAAGGGTCAACTGAAGTACATTTTATTTATTTATTTATTTATTTTCTTAAGTTTTTTGTTTTTGTTTTTGTTTTTTTTACAAATAGTTTATTGTCAAATTGGTTTCCATATGACACCCAGTGCTCATCCCCACAAGTGCCTTCCTACTGAAGTACATTTTAGTAAAGTTTAATGTAGTAGAGAAGGAAG
The DNA here is from genome assembly GCA_017311185.1 of Proteles cristata cristata. NCBI lineage: Eukaryota > Metazoa > Chordata > Mammalia > Carnivora > Hyaenidae > Proteles > Proteles cristata. The sequence continues at coordinate 229,738 of JAESUZ010004083.1, read as the reverse complement.
GACCAGAGCCTTCAAGGTTTTAAAGTGTCTCTGACCCCAGGTGTCTTGGTGGAACACTGGAGAAGAAAATGGCAGAGTCACAGGAGAAAACTCACACTCAGGGGCCCTGAACAAGCCATCCTTTCTTCCATGGCCCAGTAATACCCCTGACGACCACCCTAGACTAAAGGTTTGTAAACTATTTCTGCAAAGGGCCAGATAGTAAATATTCTAGGCTCTAACAAGATGGCAGAGACAATTTTGAAGAAGAAAAAACAGTATATTTATCTCATGCCTCAAAACTGATTATAAAGCTATGGTAAATTAAGTTTGTGGTAATGGTGTGTGGAGTAGACAAATAGATCAATGGGATAAAATAAGAGGAAAAGACATTCCTGATAAGTAACGTAGATGGCCTTACAGAGCAAGGGAAGAAAGAATAGGCCAGTTAATAAATGATACCAGGACAATCAGTTATCCCTGAGGGAAAAAATGGAGTTAGATCTCTAACTCATCTCAGCAATAAAAAATCAATTTTAACATGAGGAAAACATGAGGAATAAAAGTTTTAAACTTTTAAAAGAAAACATAAGAGAATATCTTTTCTGCTCTTGAGGTAGAGGATGAATCTTAAATAAGACTCGAAGAAAGCACAAATCATAAGGGAAAAGACCGATAAAAAACTGACTCCAGTAAAATAAACCTTTATGTTCAACAAGAGATACCAACAACAAAATTAAAATTCTAGCCACAGACTAGGAGATCTACAAAGCGTATAACCAACAAAGGATTATATCCAGAATTTATAAAGAGCTACCACAAATCAGCAAGAGTAAAGCAAAGAACAAAGAATGTGAAGGGATATTTCATAGAAAAGGAACCCTAAATAGCTAATAAATATGGGAAAAGATGTTCAACATCATTAATAATCAGGGAAATGCGATCTGAAATAACAAAGTGTTATTTCATATACCAGAACAATAAAATTAATACAGCTGATACCATGTGTTGGCAAGGACAGGCCAAAAGAGGAGCTATTCTGTGAAGATTATGAGACTATAAACTGGCACAATCATTTTAGAGAAAAATTTAGCAATATCTGCTAAAGTTGAAGAGGTACAAACCTATGACCCTAAATTCAACGTCTAGAAATATATCTTAGGAAAACTCTCATACATGTTCCAAAAGAAGATATGTAAGAGAATTTTTATAGCAGCATTATTTGTAACAGAAAAAATTGTGTATACATAAATGTACCTGAATAGGATAATGGATACCTGAATTGTGATCTGTTAGAAAGGACTTTAACACAGTGTTTCCAGTGAATGATGGAGTGAGAGATCTCTAAAAACAGAGTGTTGGTGAGAACAGGCAGACTGTGGAATAACACACACAATTTTAAAACAGGGAGAACAATGCCAGACATTACTTGTGGATTCATGCCTATGTGGTAAAGTGTTAAAACATGGAAATGAATAATAAATTCAGAAATGCTAACACAGAATGGTGGTTCTCTGGTGAAGGAAGGAGGGATGGCAAGGGGAAGGGAATATGAGGAGTCCTGCCTGTATCTGTTGGACTTCCGATAAGGTTGGGTGCTATTTACCATGTACTTCTATGTACATTTCTGTATAAGGGGAATATGTTGTAATAAAGAGGATTTAAAAGAAGCCAGGGGGGGCGCCTGGGTGGCTTAGTCGGTTAAGCGTCCGACTTTCGCTTAGGTCATGATCTCGTGGTTCGTGGGTTCGAGCCCCGCGTCGGGCTCTGTGCTGACTGCCAGCTCGAGCCTGGAGCCTATTTCAGAGTCTGTGTCTCCCTCTCTCTCTGACCCTCCCCTGCTCACACTGTCTCTCTCTCTCCTAGAAAAAAATGAAAAAATAAAATAAATAAAAGAAGACTAGGGTTAGATGTAAGGCCACAAACCTTCAATCAGACCCTGGAATGTCAAAAGTTTTGTAGTGGGTGGAGGAGAAAGAAGTTTCAGAGAGATTTTATCACTTATCAACAGATTCAAGGAATAAGGGTATGTGGTGGTAGAAGCTTAGTGAGAATTAACAGAATGGATAAACAAAAGGGTTTGCCTCAGGCAGTCCCAGTTTATGCCTATTACTTGGAGTGATTATCAATAGTTCCCACTTTCACTTTCAAAGGATCAGTGATATGGTCGCCTAAATAATAAAGCACCTTTAGTTGCTCTGCCTGGTACATGATGGGTACCAGATACGGAGCTTGCCCATTACGGTCAGAGGGACTCATTAGATGAATGAAGAGCTTGACATCAAAGAAATTCAAAAGAACAATAATAGTAGCCAGTCTTCAGTGGATCTTTTATCTGAAAACTAAAGACGTCAAGGTTCTCGCTTTTTCTTTAGAATCATGTCAGATTAAAGGCGTCTGGGTGGCTCAGTTGGTTACGCATCTGACTTCAGGTCATGATCTCACAGTTTGTGAGTTCATGCCCCACATCAGGCTCTCTGCTGTCAGCATGGAGCCCGCTTCGGATCCTCTGTTCCCTTCTCTCTGTCTCGGCCCCTCCCCTCCCCCCATCATGCTCTCTGTCTCTCTCTCAAAAATAAAAAATAAACATTTGGAATCATGTCAGATTAGAACATAGGTCTACAGTCTTCTAGTCTTCTCAGAGACATGGCTGATGGAGTAAAAAAGGCCTATAGAGTTAGCTCACAGACCTGACATGAGCAAAAATTACCTGAATAGTTTTGAAAAATAGAGATTCCTAGGTTCCAACACCAGATTATTGGTTTGAGATCTATAGAGTTGTAGCCACAAAATCCATATTTTTCCCACTCTCTAGGTCACTCTGGTACATGGATCCACAGAATCTTGTATCAATACCAGAGCTCTAACAGCTGTGCTACTGTAAAATAGCACTTATTACTAATAGCTAGTCTTATATATTACATATAAATCCTCAGGTATCTATCATAAACCATCCTCATCTCTTGCCTTAATGTATTAATTTTCTAGTCTCATTATACACAGCTTGCAATCATTCCCTTCATGTGGATGGGTCTCCACTACTCAGATTTTAAAAGGGCTGGGACCCAGGATCCAGAACTTGCTGGCCGAGTTCTCTCCCAGCCTTGATGAGAAAGCATCCAAGAGTGCACTGAAGGCAATGCCAGGTCAAGGAGCACTTCCTTATGACCTGAGTCCAAACCGTCATGTCAAAAACTCCACCCCTTGTCATTCAGTAGAGGTATCCTGCTGTCTGGACGAAGCGGGCTAAAGTGGGCTCCTTTCCCAAAGCTTCATGCTAGTTCCTACAGGATTTTCAAGAGAGTGAGCTGAAAATTACAAAGAGAAAATTCATCCAAGCTGCAGCAAAACATACTGAAAAGTACTGAAGAATATTTTTTCACATTTTTGCTCTTAATTTTTTTTGGTTTGGGTTCACTTGTTATTCTCTTTAATTTTTTTTTAATTTTATTTTTCTTTTTGAAAAGCATCTTCAGATATTGCCAGTGCTTTCCAGATTTACTTTTGCATGTATTGAGAGATGAAAGAATATAAGGAGAATGTAGTTGGTAGCTGAGTAGGCTGCAGTCAGCAATGGAAGGCACACACCATTGAGGCATCATCTGAGCCTGAGTGGTGGCCTTTTCAGTTTGAATTTTTAATTCATTGGAATTGGATTCTTGAAGAACCAAATAATATGGTGTAAGATACATGGGCTCCTAGAAATTGTTCTCATCTAATTGTTTGGAAATTTTAAGGGCAATATCAGGTATGTCCCTATGATGGATCTAGATAATTGATTTTGTTGGATATTCTCATTTCCCTGTTTGGCACTTTTTGATTGTTTGAGAACTGGGAGAGTGCTAAACCATAATTACCTGTGTTTTTTTTTAATGTTTATTTATTTTTGAGAGAGAGCAAGCAGGGGAGAGGCAGAGAGAGATGGGGACAGAGGATCCAAAGTGGGCTCTTCGCTGACAGTACAGAGCCCGATGTGGGGCTTGAAATCACAAACCGTGAGGTCATGACCTGAACCCAAGTTCAACGCACAACCAACTGAGCCACCCAAGTACCTGTATTTCCAAAAGGCCTCTGAGAAACTGGGTCAGCTAGATATCTATTAGAGGACACATCATGTCCTAAGAGAAACCTTTTTTCACTGGCCTGATCAAAACTAACTGATTGTGTCTTAGAGATGTGATCTTCAGCCTTCATTGAGCATCAGAACCACCTCGTGAAACTTTTGAACGTTGATGCCCAGACGCCCCATGCCAATGAAAAGATACTGTCTGGAGAGGGGCAAACATCAGTGTTTTTTTTATAAAGTTCTTAGGGATAGTAGGGTGACTATGTGTCCCAATATACCTGAGATTGAGGAATTTCAGTACTAAGTACAAGGTTGTTGTGGGAAAACCCTGCTGAAAGTCACCTTGATGAAGCCCAAATTGCCATTATGACCATAGGTTCTCAGTATCTGTCCTACATACGGACCTTTCAGATTTATCACACTAATGGGATTCAGAACTCCTGGGGATGGGATAAGGAACTGGAAACTTCTAATGCTGTTAACTGTAACTTAACAAAAAAATGTGAACAAGATGTTGGAAGATGCACTAAACCTGGCTTAAGGAGATGAAAAAAAAAGAAAAATGGGTCTACATTGCCTGTGACAAGAGGGAAAGCAATGACAAATTATTTGAGATGATATGAAAAGAAAAGTGGTAAGGAGGGATTTTGCAAATAATACTTTTTCCTTATTCTTGTTTTTTTCTTATTGCTTTTTATTAAGAGATTAGGGACTTCCTTTGTAGATCTGAGGTTTTGGCTGTTCTTTGCCTAGGGAGAGCCAAGTTTCTTTTGTTTCAGGTGTTCTGTTCTGGTGTGTTCTTTGTGAGTCAGCCAGTGGGAACATGAGTGTGTGCACATGGTAGGGCCGGCACCATCCCCACATCTGGGCTCCATGATTTATGCCTAACTGTGGTTCACTTTGGTCTCCCCTGAAGCCAAGTTGGAGTGTTTAGAATTTATTGCACTTCAATGTAAAGAGCATCTGGGCATATAGAAGAGGAAGCCTGAGTCTTTTAATATGAAAACAAACTAAATGTTAGGTGGATTTATAGAAAAGGCAAATGCACTTGGGGTGAAGGTGAGCTAGATGAGGTATCTCCACCAAGGGCCAAAGCTTCCACAGCTGATGGCTTGAGCCTGCCTAGGACTGTATCCCTTCACCATTCAGAATAGAGCTTTCATGGTGGTTTGTTCACCATGCACCATGTTCTCCTCTTGTGACTCAGATATATTTTTCTATTATCGGTATTTCCTAGGCACTGCAGAAGGAATCTCCTAGAATCCTTTGGATCCACCACATGGATTTCCCACTGCTCATAAGCAGATTCTCTATGCCACAAAGTGCCAAAATTACACCCCTAAGGACAAACAATTCTGAATCAGGACGAAGACTGCATTTTTTTTTTTTTACAAATAGTTTATTGTCAAGTTGGTTTCCATATAACACCCAGTGCTCATCCCCACAAGTGCCCTCCTCCATGTCCATCTTCCCCCTCCCCTCCACATCCATCAGTCCTCAGTCTGTTTCTCAGCATTCAAGAGTCTCTCATGGTTTGCCTTTCTCCCTTTCCCCCACCATTTCCCCCCTTCTTCTCCCCCATGGTCCTCAGTTAAGATTGCACTTTTACTTTTTATTTTTAAGCTTATTTATATATTTTTGAAAGAGAGAGAGCTAATGTGTGCAAGCAGGGGAGGGGCAAAGAGGGGGGGCGGGAAGAGAGAGAATACCAAGCAGGCTCCATGCTCAGTGAAGTCACTCACTCTGGGCTTGATCTCACAATTGTGAGATCATGACCTGAGCTGAAATCAAGAGTTACATGCTTAACTGACTGAGCCACTCAAGCACTCCAATGATTGCATTTTATTTATTGATTTATTGATTGATTCATTTTAACATTTATTCATTTTTGAGAGACAGAACATGAGTGGGGGAGGGACTGAGAGAGAGGGAGACACAGAATCTGAAGCAGGCTCCAGGCAGCACAGAGTCCAATGAGGGGCTCGAAATTACAAACCGTGAGAGCATGGCATGAGTCAAAGTCAGACACTTAACTGACTGAGCCACCCAGGTGCCCCAAGATTGCAGTTTTAGACACAACTCCTGCTTTTCCTTAAAAATCCTCTTCCATTTATTAAGGGATATGAGTTGTTAACTATACTGGAATCAAAATTAAAAATTTAATAAAACTTAGGGGCACCTGGGTGGTTCAGTCCATTGAGCATCCAACTTCGGCTCATGTCATGATCTCATGGTTTGTGAATTCAAGCCCCACATTAGGCTCACTGCTGTCAGCCTGTCAGTGCAGAGTCTGCTTCAGATCCTCTGTCCCTCTCTTTCTGCCTCTCCCCTGCTTGCACTCTCCCCAAAAATAAATATTAAACAAAAACTTAATAAAATTTGAAAAGAACTTTTTAAAAAAGGGATATGAGTTGCTAGTGATAAGCAAAGACCAAACTAGGAAGGATTGTGCAATGGGAGGGTGGTTATAAGCTACACGCACTTTTGTGTAGATTTCCTTTGACCTGGACTTAAGACCTCACGTTGCCTGTTCGCACGAATTGTGCAGACATCAGTGAAGCTTCCTCATCTTTTGCAAATATGACCCATCTCTGCCCTCTACCTTGAAGGTTCTGTATTTAGAAGCCCACACTCTTAGTGAGAGAAAGAGTCCTGGAATTACAAAAGGAGACAATAAGCAATATTTCTTGGGTTTGTATCATATTCTAGATTCTATTCTTATTTTCCTATGCATTAACTCCTTTGACCCGCATAATAGCCCTACAAAGTAAACATTTTACAGAAGGACACTCATTTTACAGAAGGACACTGAAGCAAAGAGAAATAAACAAACAAGCAAACAAAATTTGCCCCGAGTTACATAGCCAAGAAGCAGAGAGGCCTGGGTTCAGAGCGCAGCAACTCCTACTTGATCTCTGCTGGCTCTTGCTGCACTCCAGGGTCCTACCTCACAGTACAGCATAAACTCAACTGCTGGGAGTGAAGCGAGGCAGGTTGACCAGCCTGGTAAATGTTTGAAATGCTGAAATTGGAGAACCGAGGGAGAGGGAGAGACAGCAAGTCAGAGAGGGAGGGAGACAACTAGTGTGGGCCTCTGAGACTGTGAGGCAGCACTAGGGAAAAATGCTTTGTAGAAGCACCATTCTGTGCATTCAGGTGATGTTTCTTTTTCATCAGGAGCTTATGTGTTAGAACAAAAAGCTAAACCGTTGTGTGTCTCCAGACTGGTACACGGCCAATGGCATATACCTCAAAAATGATAGGACTTCTTCTTGTCTGTCCTGCACTTCATGGGACTTGGGGGAACAAGCAGCCTCCAACCCACAGGGCCACAAGGAGAAGTGACACATAGATTGAAGTCTGGTTTCCATTAAAACAAAATGTGGAGAAAGCCCTCAGGAAAGAGGTGGATAATATAGGATAACCATTTTATTTTTACCTTATAATAGGACTTCCACAAGGCAGAGCAGAAAGGTTTGGGAGTGAGAGAAAAGAAAGCAAGGTGTGTATAGGATCAAGAGGCCAGGAGAGGGTAGCCTACCAGAGGGCTTGGATTATGGACATTAGAGGCATTTGGTGCCCCGCAGATGCCCTGGGGCCCAGGGGGCACAGTGTTATCTTGGCTGGTTCAGGCTGAGGTCTCACATGCTGGCAGCAGTCCCGCATATGCTGAGGTAGGGGCTGACTGGGGCCACGGGGGATAGTTCTGTCCCTCATTTCCAACATGTGTTCTTTCCAAGAAGAATTGAGGGTGAGACAGGGAAATTGTGTGAAGTAGAGAAAGCCCAGGAGAAAATGGTGCCCTTGGGCTGCCCACCCACATGCCTCAATTCCAAAGAATGTGAACAGCACAAAAATACATTTGCCCTCTACTCACTGCAGATGATTTCAGCCAGAAGGCCGGTAGATACACCCTGACCTCTCAGTAAAATATGGCACAGGCCTCTCTCCTTCTCCTCCCAGAGCCTTTTCTGATACCTGGTTATTTCTGCCAACAGAGGATTAATGCCTCAGGGCAGGATGTCCTGTGTTGATTTAGGGCAGAAGTCAGCCAGTCGTTCACCTGTGATAAAAGACAGTTTCACCTGCTTTTATTATTTCATTTAAACTGTTTCACAATTTGGTGCTGTGCCAAGAATGTCTCTTTGACCCGACCCACCGTGGCGCCTGACCCCATTCATCAATATTCTGCTCTCAAGTTTCCGACACTAGGAGGCCAGGCAAGATGGCTCCAAGTGTGGTCTGAGGACCACCCACAGGAGAGAGCCCCTGCCCAACTCCAGCCTTACTCCCTGGAGCTGGGCTGAGCGTCTACATGTTTATCAATGTGCTCGGAGGCACATTCCAGCTTGAGAACCATTGTTGGACTGTTCTGACCCCTTTTGTTGCTCTTTGATTGACTGCTTCTTATTTCCTCCATGACCACTAGTTATTCACTTACCGAAATCTGTGAGAATGTAGGAGCTACAAGAAAAAGTGATTTGTCTGTTTCCTTGTGTATCCCAGATTCTTAGAAGAGTGCCACTCCTGTAGTAGTTGCTTAATCTTTATTAAATAAATGAAATGTTTTTTGAATGCTCACTTTGTGTTAGGCATCGGCTAAGTGCCGAGGATGCCACAGCAAACCAGACAGGCACAGGCTGGTCTTCTCCATTCATGACTTCTGGTATGTGTAGGGGGTGGAGGGTGGCAAGCAGCAGACAGGTTGACTAAACAAGCAATTACGATGGACTGTAAAGAATATTATGATAAGGGGTGGTGAGAATAATATCAGGGTTTGTGGATGGAACTCAGGAAGCCACTGAAGAGATGAAAAGTTATGATGCCCCTTCCTTAGCCTTCTGATGCAGATGGTCTACAAGCATAGACACATGAGAGCTCACATGGCCAGTCAGACCCGATGGGACTCAGAGCGCAGGGAAGGTGGGAGGTAGGCTGGATGCCCACCCCACCCCACCATGAAAATAAAAGAGGAATAAAGGAGGGACACAATAGGGTGTGTAAGAGCTCTACCCTTTCCATGGAAGGCATCGGTGAGGACAGAAGTCTGTTTCAATGTCAGCAGGAGGGGGGAAACTTATCTAGTCTCCATGGTATCTGAAGCCTCACCTAAAGTAATACTCAGTAAAAGCCAGAAGGTAAAAGGGCATGGCTGGTTCAGAGCATAGCAAAAAGGGGGTGAGAGACTTACATTCATTCTCTGGTCCCTCAAGCAGCTAGATGAGTGGAAAGAAGATGGACAGAGGGTGAGAATCTTATGGCCAAAAGTCAGCGAGTGAAGGTGTGGGACAGCATGAGAGGGAGAAAGAGACCCAAGCAGCAAGCAGCATCCTCAGTTCCTTTCTTTGCCTTTCACTGGATAAACTCTATCTCTTCCCATAGGCAGGTTCTGTTCTCTTTATTCTGAATAAAAGAAAAACTGGGATTTAATCCTGCTTTCTTTTCTTTGATTGCCGATTATGAAAACTGTCCTCTTCTTTTCCTTGGCTATGAGATTCAGAGCTAAAGTCAATGTCCAATTAAAATAACCAAATTTTTCCCAAGCATTTGGTAAATTGGTTTCCTGTTACTTCTCCTTTTTAAAAAATATTTCTCTATTCTATTTTAACAGCTGCACACTGCAATTGTTTCTATTCTTGAGAGACACCTTAAATTTTTTGGAAGTGTTGTGCAAACATAAACTATAAATAAATAGAGCACATGTGTCCATTTTCTCCCACACACCAGTCCCTTAACATTCACTCTGACTACAGTCACTGTCATGCAGCCATTACCTCTTCTTTGGCCTTTCCCCAGTCCTCATAGTAATCCTTTGTTCTGACTCACTGCAGGCACCACCATGCTCCTGGAATCTCTCATTCCCTTCATATTTGCCTTGATTTCCACTTGCTGGCCTTACTTCTGGCCCCCACCTCTGCCTTGACCCCTAAGTTCAGCAGTCATTGTTTTTCCCTGGCTCCGAGGCCTCACTCTGCCTCTTGGATCCTGACCACCATGACACCCATTCCACTGGGGCGGGATCAGAACTATCTTTCCCTTCACAAAAGATTCCCCCCAGAAAATCAAGCATTCAGTTGGGGGACCTGAGGTTCAGGGATTCCTATGCTCTGGCCCCAAACTCCAAGCAATGAAATAACTTTAAGCAAGGTGTCCCTTTGTGTATTTCCATCCTTCTGTTAGTAAAGGCGTGCTCACTCATTCATAACTAAGGCTTTCAAGCCCAGCCACACTCATCCTGCTGTTTGACAGTTATGTTTACCAAACCCTTGAATCTTAAATTAGTGTCACTACAATGTTATGATTCATTGCTCTAACTCTCACTCAAGATTGTGATTGTTTCCTTTAAGCAGCTCTTCCATTAAGGTGGAAGAGCCAGCATAGAACACACACATATACAGGCCCAGATCCCCGGCTCTGTGGGTGGTCGTGGCCTTGCACTCCAAATACAGCCTCTGAGAAAGGGAGGAAGGGAAGTTATGCTTGTTTATCTTTCTGAAAACTTAATTTTCAGTGGATGTCTGTGCTTGTACACTTGGCTTATAGAGATTCTACTCTCCTTTTCTTTCACTAAGAGGCAGAAAAAATTTTAAAGGGATCCAACTGCTCATATGCAATACTATCTCCGAGTTCTCCAGTCCCAAAGATGATCTTTATCATAGTCAAGTTTGACTAACACAGAGCATGAAAACCATTCATTCATTCATTCATTCATTCATTCAGTGTTTGTTGAGAATGCTGTTTTAGGATCAGGGAATACAGCAGTGAAATCCTTGTGGATCTTACAATCCAGTAAAGAGAAGATAAACCATACCACATGTAAAAATGATGTAATATTGGATTGTGCTAAGTGTTATAAAGAAAAATAAGATAATCTTAGATAGAATGATCAAAGAAGACCCCTCTGCGGTGTCATTTGAGCAGAGATCTGAATGAAATAGTGATTTGCTCCCTTCCCTTGCCCATGGCAGACATCAATAATCAATCAGAGCCACCAAGTCTTTTCAATGGAGCCATATAATCCTCTTAGCAGACCAAACCATCATTGTCATTTGGTTTGTGTTAAAATGCATGATTAGGCTTGTTTTCCTTCCTGTTCCAAAAATGCCTTCCTTTTCTAAAGCTAGGAGGAAAATATAAAATAAAGAACAAATCTAGGGACCAGGTGTTGGTGATCACTAAGAGCCCAATGATATAAGATGGATTATCTTCTTCGATTTTCTCATCATAAATACAAGATATTTCCATCCTTTTGCAAAATGTTTGCTTTGCATGTTTGAGTTCATTACTCAAGTCTCCTGTGTTTTATGATTCGCTCACAGTCACAGGGCTCTGCAGCTACCTAGGCTGATTTATCCTACGTGCCAGCCTTAAATTGTGGATGTTGTTATGCTACAGGCACATTCTCAGATTTCAACTTGAAGTACATTGTAAATAACATGTTTTCCCTGACAAAACCCATTTCCTAAATAAAAACACTCTATATATACATCGACCAATTTTCTTTTTATTCGGTCATTTATTGAGCACCCACTGGGTATCAGGCAGAGTGGTAAAGATGGATAAGATACATAACTCCTACAAAAGCCAGTGGAGGATAAAGTAAAGTACTATATAAGGGGAAATCCATATCTTACCCTCTTGTAATCATTTTTAAGACCCATGACTTTACAAATCACTGCCTACTGGTGGCCAGTGACTTCCAATTGCCAGCCCAGTGACAAATCAATCTGCTTAACTTCTATTTAACCCCTCTGGTCCATTTCTTTTCTTCTCTGCAGTTGTGTCTCTCAGTTCCTATGACTAAGCATTGTTCTGCCCTCCGTTCCTTCCCAGCTTTCTCTACATTCTTTCTCTTGAGGATCTCAGTCACTTCCAAAGATTTAACATCCCTTTCATGCAGGTGAGTTTCAAATATGGGTCCCTGTTTACAGCTTCTCTTTGGAATTATAGTCCACCAAGATATTATTCTGGAACCTGAAATTCTATATGTTTGAAGCCAAACACATCACTACTGCTTTCACAAGGGTCTTTTGTATTACATATGATGGAAATCCAACTTAACATAGCTGAAATGGGGAAAAGAGGAATATATTTCCCTATGTAACTGTAAGAGTCCTGAACTAGATCCAGGAACTCAGTATTATTGGGAATTGAATCTCATCCTCTTCCCTCAACTCCCCTCCCCTTCCCCCCTTTTCTCTCTCTCTCTTTCTCTCAGTTATGTGGGTGTATGTATTCACTTCCTTCTTTCTAAGTCAGGGTCTCCCTATTAGAATACATTCATACTATAGTTGCCATAGGTACCAGGCCTACTTTCACTACCTTAGTAAACATAGAGAAAGAAAGAACTCTCTTTCCCTATATTCCATTCAATATTCTACAATTGATTTCATTAGGCTAACTTGGGACACTGACCATCCATCTTGTAACCAATCACATGACTGAAATGTGGAAATATGCTAATTATTGATTCAGGTCCCTGGAAGCTACGGATAGGCTTCAATCACATGAACTGTAGTCTTTTATAGAAAAATTGAAAAAAAGAAAATATGTTGGATAGGCAAAAGCAACAGATGTCAACTATAGTCTACCCCCCCAAATACCAAGTTTTCTCCACGGACTCACTTTTTCTGTTAAAAAGAGTTAATGTAGGGGCTCCTGGGTGGCTTAGTCGGTTAAGCGTCCGACTTTCGCTTAGGTCATGATCTCTCAGTTCATGGGTTCAAGCCTCGCATCTGGCTCTGTGCTGACTGCCAGCTCAGAGCCTGGAGCCTGTTTCAGAGTCTGTGACTCCCTCTCTCTCTAACCCTCCCCTGCTCTTTCTCTCTCTCTCTCTCCTAGAAACAAATAAAAAAAATTTTTTTTAATTAAAAAAATAAAGAGTTAATGTATGTAAAAACATCATGTAAACTAAACTGTATTTCTTAAATGTTATTAATCTTACTATTTTAATGATGTCACAAGATTAAACAACTCAGATTTCAACCCTCAGATCCCTCTTGGACTTCTTTCTCTCCTTTGTCTCCCATCAACATTATTTATTTATTTATTTTAAATGTTTTATTTATTTCTAGGAGAGAGAGAGAGACAGCATGAGCAGGGGAGGGTCAGAGAGAGAGAGGGAGTCACAGACTGAAACAGGCTCCAGGCTCTGAGCTGGCAATCAGCACAGAGCCCGACGCGGGGCTTGAACCCACGAACTGCGAGATCATGACCTAAGCGAAAGTCGGACGCTTAACCAACTAAGCCACCCAGGCGCCCCTCCCATCAACATTTAATCAGTGGTTAGATCTTCTTGATTCTGTAACCAAACTATTGCAAAGTCTTCTGCCTAAACCTCTTTCCACAAGACTCTACCTTCTCCAATCCAGATTAATTTTTTATGAAGCATGTGTTGATCTTATAACACTCTGGTTCATACATCTTCCCTTGCTTCCCATTGCTTAAATACAAATGGCCAGTCTTATTAGCCAGTTCTTAAAGTCCAACTCTCTAGAAACCAGAATCTAACCTAGTTTTTAGGATTTAAACCCCACCTCTTCCCTAAGTATGTCTCATGCCTCTAGCTAAATGGATCTACCTACTGCCCCTCATTCTGCCTCTGAAACTTTCTCTGACTGTTTCCAACAACCAGGTTGTTATCCTTCCTCTCCTTTGTCATTGTCCTCACCACTTTTCAGACCCAACTCCAAGACCTCTGTGGATATTCAGAAAGGAATTGTTAAGTAGTAATTTAAAAATTTTTAATGTTTATTTATTTTTGAGAAAGAGAGGGACAGAGCACGAGTTGGGGAGGGGCAGAGAAAGAGGGAGACACAGAATCTGAAGCAAGCTCCAGGCTCTGAGCTGTCAGCACAGAGCCTGATGTAGGCCTCGAACCTGTGAACCACAAGCCTCAGCCAAACGACCTTGGTCGTTTAATCGACTGAGCCACCCAGGTGCCCCTATGTAGTCATTTAAAATGATTTTTAATAGACAGAAAGCCTAGATTAGATGAGCAGTTTCTGCTAATCTTGGATGATAAGTTTCTATCTTATAAGTTTTTTTTATATATGAGAATACTTTCTTTATCCACAACAGGTTTTGGTAAAGAAAAAAATAACCCAGTTTGCTGGTGCATTAAGCACAAGCAAGATGTGGAAGTAAGCATTACTGGTAACTAGAATGTAGTGATAAGGCTGCCCTTCCTATAGAAGAAGGCAAATACTATGTGCATATGCTGTTCCCCAAGCAAGTAGGAGACATTCTGCTTTAAGAAAAGATGGCTAATGGATGTGTACCCACTTTGAATGTGTATTCAGTTGGCCTTCTTGTGCCATAGAGACTTTATTCTTCCTGAGACTGAATGCCTCAGAGAAACAGAGGTATCTCTATGGCTCTTTTTCTCTGCCACTGGAAAGTTCTAGCACTTTGTGTCTTTCAGTCTTATGTTTATCATGTTATACTTTGCAAAGAGGCCATCATGTACTTTCTTACTTCTTCTGCAGACTGAGGTAAAGGACACAATTCTCTTGGTGTCTTGAATATAATAAGTACACTATAAACACTTCCTGAAATGATATTTTTCAGTATCATAAGTAGAAACTCCATAACTTATGCCAAGGAACCTCAGGGGTAAAAAAAAAAAGTGCTTTATAAACATTCTACTCTTTCATAGGTTTTCCTCATATTAATAATTATCTCCAGATATAATCAGATTATTTTATTTATTTGTTAATTTTTACCAAAAGAACAAATTTCCCCCTATTGGCAGCTCAGATAGCATGGCAGAAAATAACAACAGCACAATTAGTATTGCCACCTTGTATAGCAATAACAGCAATGCCAGAATTGCCTCTGAACTTTAAAAGAGCTTTGGGACACTAAAAATTTAACATTCAGCTATTCATTCAATGTATGTTTACTGAGCACATAGAAAGGCATGACATTGTGCTAGAAATACTGAAAAGACAGGTTTATTGACCTCATAAAACTCAGAATCTAGTGGAACAGACACACAATTAAACAAGAAATTACCTGCTGAATACCCTTTTAGCACTCAGTATGTAAGAGGAGTTAAAGTCAATTAACAAATCGCCTATTTTTTTACTTGCAATATGTCAAGGTTGATCCTTGGGGCTCTGTTTTAAAGCCAACAAGGGAACCTCAGTATTCTTTTTTTTTTTTTTTTTTTTTTAATGTTTTGTTTATTTCTAGAGAGAGAGAGAGAGACAGCGTGAGCAGGGAGGGTCAGAAAGAGAGGGAGTCACAGACTGAAACAGGCTCCAGGCTCTGAGCTGAGTCAGCACAGAGCCCGACGGGGCTCGAACCCACGAACCGCAAGATCATGACCTAAGCGAAAGTCGGACGCTTAACCGACTAAGCCACCCAGGCGCTCCCTCAGTATTCTTTTTTAAAAAAATGTTTTAATGTTTATTTTGAAAGAGAGAAAGTACAAGTGGGAGAGGGACAGAGAGAGAGGGAGACACAGAATCTGAAGCAGATTTCAGGCTCCGAGCTCTCAGCACAGAGCCTGATGTGGGGCTTGAACCCATGGACCACAGGGTCATGACCTGAACAGAAGTCATACGTTCAACTGACTGAGCCAGCCAGGTGTGCCAGAACCTCAGCATTCTTTAAAGTTTTTCACGCTTTTAGGGTAGGCAAAAGAGTATATCTGGGCATCCTGCATGTCAAGGGGGCCTTTGGGCACTTGGCACCTTCCTGGTCCTAGAGAAATCCTGGCCAATGGTCCTATTCACCTGGAAGGAACTGGTGATTGTGGGCTGCAGACATCTTGGAAAAGGGGACATTGTGAGTCACTGCACTCACATGCAAGTTGGTTCAGAAAAGTTTAAAAACTGCTCAGATATTTGGGGAGATCCTCCAAAAGTAGCTTTGGATTTTCATGCTTTTATACTCATATGGTTCATAAATAAATTTGAATTGTAGGGTCTATTTCAGTATGGACCCAAATTTCTGAAAAAGCCTCAGGAATTGTATGTATGGGTAGCTTCTCAAAGACCTGGAACAATGCAAGAACTCACTCCAAATGTCAGTTTTAACCTGTGTTTTGCATTTAGTTTTATTGATTTAAGGAGGGGCTTCCCAAAGTGTCTACAGGTCTATGGACCTGTAGTTCCAAAGAGTGGTAATTGGTAAGATGCAGAACATAATTTGGAGAAAGGTTATCTTAACAAATATTGGTGTGTTTGGTGAATAGTTTTTGAAATAAGGACCCGATTTTGAACTCTAAGGGCTGTATCTGCGGCAGATGACTGGTTGCCAAGGATACCACTGTGTGCAAATTACAGAAAACATAATGAACAGATGGATTCTTGGAGAGAGAATTGATCTGAACATTAAGAGGCAGGTAGAGATAAATATTCTGATTGAAAAAGAAGTCACAGAGTTTATATGGCTGACAAAAACACACCCTTATCTTTTTAAGGGCTTCCATCCTTTCTCTTCTTCTGCCAAGGGAGATATCATTGGATGTCAGATAGATACCTGGGTGGAGGCCATTTGAACCCTGAGGCTAGCTAATGCAGCTGTCTCCTCTCCCAGGTCTGCCAGTCATTTACCTCCCTCTGACTTTCAGCCACATTCCTCTTGGCAGTTCTTCCTTCTCTAACTGATTACAATTGAGCTCTTCCTTGGGTGCTTTTTCCAGATGCTCTCTAAAACCATCAATCTGCAATCAGCTACATGTTCCACACTCTAAACTTCTTCTTCAACTCCACCTCTTCCTCTTACCCACCTTGTCTACAGGCATGCTGTGTATTGTCTGAGAGTCTATAGTGAAGCCTATAATTCTTTTTTTTTTTTTTTACAAATAGTTTATTGTCAAATTAGTTTCCACATAACACTCAGTGCTCATCCCCACAAGTGTCCTCCTCCATGCCCATCCCTCCTCCCCCCACATCCATCAGTCCTCAGTTTTTGTCAGCATTCAAGAGTCTCTCATGGTTTGCCTCTCTCCCTTTCCCCCACCATTTCCGCCCTTCTTCTCCCCCTTGGTCCTCTGTTAAGTTCCTCCTAATCCTCCTATACGTGCACACATATGATATTTGTCCTTCTCTGCCTGACTTATTTCGCTCAGCATAACACCTCAAGGTCCATCCATGTTGCTACACATGGCCAGATTTCATTGTTTCTCATTGCCATGTAGTATTCCATGGTATAGATAAACCACATCTTCTTGATCCATTCATCTGTTGATGGACACTTAGGCTCTTTCCATGTTTTAGCTATTGTGGAGAGTGCTGCTATGAACATTGGGGTACATGTGGTGAAGCCTATAATTCTTCTACAACACAAGGAACACGGGGCTGATCGACATATCAGTTTCCTATTGCTGCTGTAACAAACTACCACAGACTTAGTAGCTTAAAACAACACAAGTTTATGATCTTATCGTTTGGAGTTTAGAAGTCCAAAGAGAGGCTTATGGCTAAAATCAAGGGGTTTGCAAGGCTGATTCCACCTGGAGAGTCCAGGGAAGAATCTGTTCCTTTTCCAGCTTCTAGAGGCTGCTCATGTTCCTTGGTTCATGGTCGCATCCCTGAAAATTCTACTTCTTCATCACCTATCTTCTATGACTTAGACCCTGCTGCCTCCTTCTTATAAGGATCCTATGACTACACTGGGCCTACCCAAAAAATTCAGAATAATCTCCCATCTCAATTAGCCCCTTAATTTGTAAAGTCCCTTTTGTCATGCAAGGTAACATATTCACAGATTCCAAGAATCTGGACATGGATATATTTAGGGAATCATTATTCAGCTTGCCACCATTGGGGAGGGAATAGAAGTCTGCATTTATCCTATTTTCTATTGATATCTCCAAGTCATTACTCTACAACGAGTGTCAGCAAACTTTTTCCATAAAGAGCCAAATGGTAAATTTACCAAATATTAAATTTAGGCTTTGTAGGGGACCCTGGGTGGCTTAGTCGGTTAAGCGTCCGACTTGCGCTTAGGTCATGATCTCGCAGTTCGTGGGTTCGAGCCCCGCATCAGGCTCTGTGCTGACTGCCAGCCCAGAGCCTGGAGCCTGTTGCAGAGTCTGTGACTCCCTCTCTCTCTGACCCTCCCCTGCTCACGCTCACGCTCTCTCTCCTAGAAATAAATAAAAACATTAAAAAAAAAATTTAAAAAAAATAAATAAATTTAGGCTGTGTGGGTAAAGCAAAATTGAGGATACTATGTAGGTGCATACATAACCATTTAAAATGTAACTATTTTAAGATGTAAAAACCATTCTTAGCTTATAAGTGGTACAAAAAAAAAGGTGGCAGGCTGGATTTGGCCCAGAAGCTGCAGTTTGTAAAATTCTGCTTTACAATCTCTTATAAAGTACTTCCTTAGAAGCTCATGTGATTCAGTTAAATCACTTCTACTTTATTCTGCCTCTGTCACTTACAGATGTCCTGGCTACTCTTCAGTACACACTGATAAACTGCCTACCTGGAGACGTATTCAAAAAGGTAGAAATGGCACCTTGGGTCCTGGATATGCAAGTCTAATTCTGCAAAATAACAGTAATATCATGAAGAGAAAATGTCTTTTTGTTTATGTATCTCTCCTTTCTATCAGAAGTTCCTGCTTGAGAAATGCATTCTTCTTATTCAAGGAATTCACTAGGGGATGTCCATGTAATACACTGAGTAATAACAGTTTTTCCATTCCAAAGGCATATGTGAGACTTGGTGTTGTAACACAGTCTAAGGCATCAAATACTCTCCATGAAAAGACTGGAGACTATGGATAAAAACACAAATTTTCAGGAGTACAAGGGATAGATTTTAGTTCATCACCTGTTCTTTTTGACTATGTGGAGCTGTTGCACAATTCTGAGTCTGAGCAGACTCCCAAATATGGGGCTCAGCCTTGGGCCCAGAGAAATCTTTATTCTTAGAACCTCAGAAATTCCTGTGTTCTCCAGATGGGAGCTGGAAGGGCTTCCATTAATTAATATTGATTAATTTCATCAATACCACTTTTAGGCCCTGATCTCTGCCCTGATGAAAGAAAGAAACCAAAAAGTTGTAGAGAGCTAGGAAAAGAGACTTTCTTATGGCAGTTCCCTCTCTTGGGGACCAAATGATGGTTTTTCCTATAGAAAGGAGATTTTTAAATGTAACCTAGGGTCAAGTGCCTCAGATCAAGTGAGGCCAAGATGATCTTGAAAGTAGGAGTAATAAAGGATAGATGAGATGACTATTTGGGAGGAATAAGAGACACACCCCCAGTGGTTAAGCCTGATTTCAAAGTTCCCCTTTATTTGTTTCAAGCCTGGGGAACTGGAAAACTGGTCATCCATGAGGTTAAGATTAGCCATTGCAATTTCAAGAAGGTATACCCATTCCTTATAAACCTGTAAGAATTTTGTAAGACTCTCCGTGCTGGATTAAACTTGCAAAGTGCCAGGAAAGTCCTACCACCTGGTCACCGCTGAGTTAACGTAAAGAAGATGGGAGATATCCAATAGCTGAAAGAGACAAGAAAATGGCTAACAGTACAGGAAAGAATAAATGAAAGCAGATAAGGCAGAACTTTGTAAACTTTAAGAAAATCATCTTCATCGCAAACAATTAAGGCTTTGAAGCTCTGTAGAACGCACACTGCAGTTAGCCCTGTTTCCCATTTTCTGAGGTTTTGTGTTATTTCATTAATTCAAAACTGATGAGAAGCTACTGTGATACACGCCCTGCATGCACACCGAGAATACAGAGGTGAGTAAGGTATCATACAGCTGCCAGGGCCTTAAAAGCTAGGGCACAAAGGCAGATGCACAAAAATCACACAGAGTGTGAGTGTGCAAGGAACAGTGGGAACACCAAGGAATATTGGACTCTATCTGGAAAATGTAAGAAAGATATTCTTATCCCAGGGTAAGAGAGCAATTCATATCTTTAAAACCTAAAGAAAAAAATCATGAATCTTCAAATCTACAATCAATGATAAATTATGATGATAATTTAAATGATAAAGTGAGGTCATGATGCAGATTTTCAATTAGACCTGGGGAGACTCTTAACCCTGAAGCCTGATACTTACTGGTCCTATGTTTGCTAAATATTAAATCCAATATTTAGGGCAAAGAAACAAAGTATCCTGATCTATACAGACTGACTTGGGCTGGCAGACAATTAGAAGATTGACACCTCTTTCTACCCACAATTTTTATTTGACCACAATTTTAAGAGAAGTCCATTTTTCAATTTGTGCTATCTCAATATAGGCTGAGGAGATGAGGAAAGACATAATAAATGAGGCTAATTTTGTTCTGCCCAAAGCTGATTAGAAGAGTAAGACTAACTGCCTCTACTAGGACAACCACCCTGATAAGAAAAATGCTGAAGCTGTTGTGAAAAGCTAGGGTGATAGGCAGGAAACACTGCCCTTTTACTTCAACACAGTGAATGCCAGCAATGTATGCATGTAAATAAAATATTAGAATAAAAGGGAAGAAATACCATGAGAAACAAGTAGATGTAAAAAAATTAGCATAACAAGAAGAAATGTAGGAATAAGCTAACTTTGAATCTAACATGAATTATTGCAAACCAAGATGGAAGGATATCCTCAATGAATATAAAGTAATTCCAATTAAAGCCTAAGAATTTAAAGATATCCTTTCATGTGGCACCTGGGTGGCTCAGTTGGTTAAGCATCTGACTCTTGATTTAGGCTCAGGTCATGATTTCACAAGTCAGGTTCAAGAGAAAAAGTCCTCCGTCATCTCTCAGTGTGGAGCCTGCTTGGGATTCTTTCCCTCTCCCTCTCTCTCTGCTCCTCCCCAGCTCGTGCGCTCTCTCTCTCTCTCCCTCAAAACAAATATATAAACCTTAAAAAAAAGATATCCTTTCATGATAAAGACTCTTGATAAATACTTTAAAGAAGCCATATATGACAAGCCCAAAGCTAATATCATACTCAACAGACTCAAAGACACTGATTTAACAAGATTTTTGGCAGTTGTTACTAGCCAATGAGGCAACCCAAAATGATATAACCAGACCAGCCACCAAGGTTTCAAGCTAACTGCATTGTCCCCTGGGCAAACAAAGATTTGTGATTGGCCACTTCTTAAGGCAGCCCACCAAGTCCCTATCACAGACAGTGGTTTGCTAAGGCAATAGAGTCTAGCAGAGGAAGTCTCCAGACCATCCTTTCAGACATGGTGATGACACCAATGGATGCCAATGGAGATGCTCTCAGTAGGAAGGCTGAGGTTAAGGAACCCAGTGTATGTCAAGAGAAAGGAGCCAACAGAGCCATAACTCACTATTCCTGTCTATCAGGCTGGAGGATGCTGCTTCCTCCTCTATAATCCATTTCTAAATGTGGTTCAGTTATGCTCTCTTTCTTCCCTACCATCTTCCCCTCTCTGTATGGTGCCACCATCTTATTTCTAGCCTTGGGTAAGTCTATCTTCTATCTGCTTAACCACCATTCAGCTACATTGTAACTGTAAAATGCAACACATGGCAATTGAAAGGTCTCTGGTTATGGGGCACCTGCATGGCTCAGTTGGTTAAGCGTCTGACTCTTGGTCTTAGCTCAGGTCATGGTCTCATGGTTCATGGGATGCAGCCCCACATAGGTCTCTGTGCTGACAGTGCAGAGCCTGGTTGGGATTCTCTCTCTCACTCTGCCCCTCCCCTGCTTGCGCACATGCTTTCTCTCTCTCAAAATAAATAAATACACTTAAAAAATGTAAAAAAAAAAAAAAGTCCCTAGTTAGTCACACAAGGGCCATTTCTTTATTCTCCAGTTTCTCTATTTCCCCTAATTCTCCAATTACTCAAAGACCCTGGCAAAAGAGCATAGCCACCTCTCAAATGACTGCCACTTAGGGTAAGTATAACCACAGAGATAAACATGAAACAAAAAAGATTTTATGTAGCATTTATTATTTTTTTATCTCCTAATTTTGGCTTTATTCCTCATCTCCCATTCCCATTCTTGTTTTGGAAATCCAAACTTGTTTTTTTAACAAGATGTTTAAAATCATGATTATTTTAGAGTCATAACAAAATTTCTTTTCTTGAAAGGGGGGGACACATCTTTTATTCTTATGTAGCATCTTCAAATATGCATGTTAATATATATTTTATAAACTATTTAAAATAAAACCCTTCATCCTTTGAGGTTATTGATATTTTCTAGTTCACTGACACATCTCCCATAATACATTAATTCCAGTCCATCTTCACGAATGAGGTGGGAACTATTCTAAAAAATAGGATTTTAATCCCTGAGGTGCCAGTTAAAATGGACAAGGTTGCCATTGCAACACAAGATTTTTAGAAATCAGCCTTAAATAATAAGCATAAATCATGCTATCTGGATGAGAATCACCTCCACAGCATGGGGGTCATTTAGAAAATTGCATTTACTGGTTTAAGTTCGTCCTGCTATCCCTAGCTTCCATGCCATGATAATCTTCCTTTTGTAAAGGAGGAACACAAAGCAACGAAGTCTGCAGAAACTTCTGAGATCCTCAGAAATCAAGAGAAACCACAGTCCCGTTTCTCTAATCTCCACCCACATTGTTGGAGAGGGTTTTCAGCACCATTCCAAGACCTGGAAAGGTCGATGAACTGACTTGGGCTTTCTACTTCTCCATACATTTCGTCGAAAAGGTAAGATCAGTCCTCCTGTCTAGAAGATGGGCTTGTCCTGCATATCTCTGCCCCCAGGACTTCAGAAGAGCTGCATTCAGCCCTGTGCCCACCCTCCCTGCGGACCCTGCCCCTCCCTGGCAGCTTCCCTAGGCGGGCAGGTATCCGTTCTGGCCCCTAGTAGTAGCGGTTCAGGCTCCTGGTCCCCGGAACCTCGGGCTGGCCGTTCATCCAGATCTCCCTGATGATGCGCTCCCGCTCCTCCAGCCGCTGGGCGCGCTCCAGCTCCTCCGCTGACGTGAACACGTTCTTGTTCAAAGTCCTCTCGAAGCGGCGGTGTCTCCGGATGGAGATGTCAGACGCCGTGTCCGAGCTGCCGTCCTCGCTGTCACTGCTGTCGCTACTGCTGTCTCGATCCTGCAGGAATTTCTTCCGAGGACGCTGCCGACAGTCTGTGTGGCAAGAGATCCTCATCACCAAGGCGGCCAGGGTGAGCACCAGCCCGATGCACACACCGGAGACAAAGTACAGGGCTGCTCGCTCGGGGTTTTCTGCAGGAGGAAGCAGAGGCATTTGAGAGATGCCGACCCCAGATGCAGAGAGCAAATAGGGTTCCCGGCCACCTTGCACACTGCTCACCACACCTAGAAGTTCCAATGGTTACAAATAGTGCCTTCCTATGTGACAAACTGCATACTATATTCAAAACAAAATTATTAACAAATATTGAATCTGGGTATAGGTGTATGGGATTCTTTTCCTATATTCTTGCAACTTCACATTTGGAATAATTTTAAAGTCAAAAGATAGAAGAAAGAAAAGTATCATTTAGCACCTATTATAAGCACAACTGTACTTAGATGTTATTTGCTTAAGAGATGTATGTGTCTGGGGCCACCTGGGTGGCTCAGTGGGTTAAGCCTGTCTGACTCTTGATTTTCCGCTCAGGTCATGATCTTACAGTCCTGATATCCAGCAGGCTCTGCACTAGGCTTGGAGCCTGCTTAAGATTCTCTTTCTCTCCCTCTGACCCTCTCCCCCACTGGTGTGCACGTACAATCTCTCTTTTGTTTCCCTCTCTAGAGAGAGAGATAGATGTATTGTTTAAAGCCCATTTTTGCCTGTACAGGAAAAATCTTGGCCTCTGAATTTTCTCCTCCTCCTCCTTTTCCTCCACTACCACCACCACCACCACAAGAACAAATTTATAAATAAAACCAAGGGTAGCTGCCTCCTTTATTCTAACTATATCATCACAGCCTAGTCAACAAATGTAGTTAGCTTCCAAGATGCCCCCCACCCCCCACCTCTTAGTATTCAGACTCTTACACAAGCCCGTCCCTTTGAAGGCTGGACCTAATGGGCTAGACCCAGTCAAAGATTTCTAACAAATAGAATATGGCAAAAGTGATGGATGAGTCTAAGATTAGGCTGTGTAAGACTGACTTCCAATGTGCATATGTTCTCTCCCTGGCTTTGCTCACTCACTGTTATGATGGAGATAGCTGCCATGTTATGAGCTGCTCTATAGAGCAGCCCACATAACAAGGAACTAAGAGTAGCCTCTGGCTAACTGCCTGCAAGGAACTGAACCATGCCAGCGGCCATGCGAGTCAGCGTGGAAGTGAACCATGTCCTCCTGGTGCAGCCCTGGCCTTGAAGCTAAGCTAGTCTCAGATTCCTGACCCACAGAAATGACAAGATAATAAATGTGTATTGTTTTAAGTTTTGAGGTAATTTGCTACACAAGAGACAACTTATATAATCACAGAATGAAAGGCCAAGTAGGTAGTTTGTAATAATCTCATCAAGTTCATTTGGAGGTTGGGGGGGGAGAAATTTGAACTTTTCCTTGGTGAGAAAAGAAAATAATCATTCTGTTGATGTGCAGCATGCTTACTGAGCCCAATGATAATCCCTGTATCATGTGCTCAATAGGATGAATAACCTTCCCTTTCTAGGCAGCTATGAGAATATAGGCACATGCTGGGACTTGAGTCACAGGGCATGGCCAATGTGACATGACCCAAGATTGCCATCAGCAAATTAGTTTTCCATAATCTATATTCACTTGTAAGTATGAATCAAAATGCACGTTGTTTAGTGGACTTTTAAAGAATGTGAGATCATATATAATATATTTTTTAATTTAAGACTATTTCTTAGATTTCCAGATATGTCAAAGAATTCTTTTTGACTGCTGCAGTGTTCTGTAGTGTGGACATATGAAGGTTTATTTAACCATTTCCTTAATACTATCAATATGAGTGGTTTACAATTTATTACATATAATGACCAAGGCTAGAGTCAACATGATGGTGTCCTTGTACACATCTCTTTATACACATACATAATTATTTGCATAGGTTAGTTATCTAGAAGTAGAATAACTGCATCAAAGGGCATAGGCATTTTGAAGTTTTATGCATCCTAAATTGTACCCAAAAAAGGCTCTATCAGTCTAAACACAGCATATTGAACACATGTGTTTATGATACCTCCTTCTCTCCAAAACTCCTACCAAAAAGACAGTGATGTGAATAAAATAGATATAAATTAGAGGTACAAAGAGGAGAGAAGAAAATAGAGGACACTAATAGCAGATGCAAGAGCAGTCAACAAACAATGTAAATGTGGTGAAAGGAAGTGACATCAATATCATGGCAGTGTAACACATCCCTACTTTTTGTGTCTCTTGTTTTTAACAGCTAATTAAGCATCCATCCACAAACAAAAGTGTCTCTGTGGGAGTCTTGTGATCCAACAACATAGTCCAAGAAACTGGGAGGAGCCTCGCCCACCTGATCATCCCATAATAGACCACAGACAGACTTCGGTTTGGGCTGTGGAACTAACAACCCCAACCCAAACCCTTCCCAGCTGTGTTTGGGGAAAATTTTTTAAAGTGCTAACTTGGACGAAACAATTCCAGCATATCACTGAAGGAAACAAACAAACAAAGGAATTTGAAGGAACTTTTCCAGCATTGCCCCTCCCCTCCAAGTTGACACAGCACAGAATTGAACTATCCAATGGCACCACTCTCTGGGGGGAAGGGAGAGCCCAGTTACCCGAGCTGTGCTGGATGTAGCAGGGGAAACCCATTTCCCTCCAGGAACATCCAGAGTGCTAAAGTGTGACCCCCATGACTGAGGGGAGGGAAGAAACTGGGAAAGAGACAGATAAGAACATCAAAGGGCATTAAAGAGACATGGTTCATGCTGACTGCACTCAGGATGTCTGGAGAAAATCCACCCACAGGCCTCTGGGAGAACCTCAGCCAAGGATCTCTCCACCAGTTGGCAGATACTCCTCATGTCCCAAATGATAAACCTACACTTTCCCTCACTCTAAGGTGGCTCCTTTTCGAGCTCCAAGATTGGCAGCAAAAGCAAGCTGGGTAAGGGGCACCTGGGTGGCTTAGTCCGTTAAGCGTCCAACTTTCGCTTAGGTCATGATCTCGCGGTTTGTGGGTTCGAGCCCCACGTCGGGCTCTGTGCTGACTGCCAGCTCAGAGCCTGGAGCCTGTTTCAGTCTGTGACTCTCTCTCTCTGGCCCTCCCCTGTTCACGCTGTCTCTTTCTCTCTCCTAGAAATAAATAAAAACATTAAAAAAAAAAAGCAAGCTGGGTAAACTAGAGTGCTATCAGAAAATCAGACTAGGATCTGTGGGCAAGAGAGAAATCACAAGCTTGACCTGTAGCACCACCTTCTGGAAAAATAAAGAGAGGTTTCTAGTAGCCAGCCAGGTGAGCAGTAAGATCTAAAACAGACATAAAAGCTTAAAGAATTTTGCCACAAGAGGGAGCAGGAAGTGTGGAGCAGGTGTATAAATGCAAGCCAGATAAAATAGGATCAATGAGCAATATACCCCATCTGAAGGCAACTAGTGGAGAGCTGAGGAAGTGTCTTTTACTTCAAAGACAAAGCAGCAACACAAAACAACAAGGAACATGAAGAATCAAGAAACATATCATAACTAAAGGATAATAATTCTTCAATAAAGATTTCAAAGACATGAAATCTTATGATCTAGCAGATAAAGAATTCAAAGTAACTGTTCTGAGGAAACAACGAGCTACAAAGAAACACAGAAGACAATTCGATGTAATCAGGAAAAAAATACATGAACAAAATGAGAAATCTAGCAATGAGACAGAAACCTTAAAAAAGAACCAGACAGAAATTCTGGAGCTAAAGAAATCAATGATTGAAATGAAAAATGCAATACAGAGAATCTGCAGCAGAATAGATCAAATGGAAGACAAAATAAGTGACCTAGAAGACAGTGGTTATCAAATAACTCAATCAGAGGCAAACAGAGAAAAAAAATGACAGTGAAGACAGTCTACATGACCTATGAGATTCAGTCAGATGTATAAATACTAGCATAATCAGAGTTCCAGAAGGAGAAGAAAAGAGGAAGGGGCCAGAAAGATTATTTTTAAAATAATAGCTGAGGGGTGCCTGGGTTACTCAGTTGGCTGGGCATCCAACTCAAGTTTGGCTCAGGTCATGATCCCAGGGTCATGGGATCAAGCCCCACATCTAGCTCCACGCTAAGCATGGAATCTGCTTGGTATTCTCTCTCTCTCTCTCTGTCTCTCTCTCTCTTTCTTTTTCTTTCTCTCTGCCCCTCCCCTGCTCATGTATGCTCTCACTCTCTGTATAAATTTTTTTTAAAAATAGCTGAGAACTTCCAAAAACTGAGAAGAGACTTTGACATCCAGTTTCATGAAGCTATTAGATCACTCTATTATCTCAAAGCAAAAAGACCTCCAAGACACATTATAATGAAAGTGTGAAAAATCAAAGAAAAAGAATCCTAAACACATCTAGGGTGTTATAAATTATAAAGGAACACACATTAGGCTATTAGTGGATTTCTCAGCAGAAACTCCACAGGCCAGTAGAGAGTAGAATGACATACTCAAAGTGCTGAAAGAAAAAAATTGCCAGCCAAGACTACTCTATATGGCAAAGTTTTCCTTCCGATATGAAGGAGAAATAAAACTTTCTTAGAGAAACAAAATCTGAGGCTATCCTGCCTTACAAAAAATGCTGAAAGGAGTTCATCAAGCTGAAGTGAAAAGATGCTAATTAGTGACATGAAAACATCTCGAAGTATACCACACACTGGTAAAGGTAAATATGCAATCCAATTCTAAAAACTCTAATTCTGTAACAGAATTGTGTATTAACCACTAAATGATAGCATATGGTTAAAGGAAAATAGTATTAAAAATAACTATAACTAGTATAATCTGTTAATGAACACACAACATAAAAAGAGGTAAATGGTGACATCAAAACTATAAAGAATAAAAGGGTGGATCTTTGTATGCAGCTAAGAAGCTTTCACTATTTTACCAATGACCATGATGTTAGCTATGGGTTTGTCGTACATGATCTTTATCATATTTAGTTATGTTCCTTTTATACCCAATTTGTTGAGGATTTTATCATAGAAGGGTGTTGTATTTTGCCAATGCATTTTCTACATCTATTGAAATGATCAGGGAAACAGGAGGTGAAATCACTATCTTTAAGAGATGTCTGCATTCCCATGTTTGCCAGCAGCATTATTCATAATAAGCAAGACATGGAAACAACCTAAGTGTCCATCAACAGATGAATGGATAAAGAAAATGTATTGTGACCATAAGTACATTATGCTTATTGAGATAAGTCAGACAAAGTGAGACAAATACTGTATGTTATCACTAATATATGGAATCTAAAAAAGCCCTCATCACAAAAACAGAGGGTATAGTGGTAGTTAACAAGGACTGGAGAATGAATCAGAGCTGTGTTGTTTAAGGCTATAAATTTGCAACCACTAGATGAATAAGTCCTGGGGATTTAATACACAGCATAGTGAATTATAGACAACAATATTGTATTACAGGATTCAAAGTTGCAAAGAAAACTCAACTGTTCTCACCACTAAAAAAGAGATAATAATTAGGAGACGTAAAACACATGGTAGCAAATGTCATGATGGTAATCACATTGCAATATATAAATATGTCAAGTCAACACCTTGTCATCTTAAATCTATACAATGTTATGTCAATTATATCTCATAAAAATTAACTGCTTGATATAGATAGATACATGTTCAGTGAAGGAGGATGAAACTGAACTCTGTCTAGTTGATATCCAGCAGACACAGAGAGGATTGACGAAGCTCTTGCCTTGAAGAGCATTCCAGCAAGGAAGCAGACCCAACCATTCCAGTACCAAAGGGAAGAGCTATTCTAGAAGCATGAAAAGGGATCTCTGGAAACACAAAGGTAAGTGCAAAAGCTAACGTTCATATATGGAGATCTGAGAAGGCTTTCTAGAAAAGATACCCAAATCCATGCTTTTACCAAAATGGAGAACCATTGGGCAGAACTGCATCAATTTGAAGCCTCATCTAAGTCATTTCTGAGCCACCACTTATCTACCCTGCTGAATTGTGGTGAAGGGTAAAGGTATTACAGATGACCAGCATAAAGGGATTAGCCATGATCTTGGCAAAGATAGGCATTCAATAAGTAATAATTCACTCTATTTATTTTCTTCCTCCCTCTCTCCCGCCCTTCCTTCTGAGTTCTCTCCCTCCTTTCCATCCATCCCTGCATACATCCAATCTGTTTTTCTCCCTCTTTCCTTTTCTCCCCTCCTTTTCTCATCCCACCCTTTCTTCCCTGTGAAAGTATGTCACTGTGTTTTTCACACCC
Organism: Proteles cristata cristata; assembly: GCA_017311185.1. Lineage (NCBI taxonomy): Eukaryota > Metazoa > Chordata > Mammalia > Carnivora > Hyaenidae > Proteles > Proteles cristata. Next base: position 200,355 of record JAESUZ010004083.1, on the reverse strand, counting down.
TGCCTGCACAGCCCCCCATTACATAGGTTAACTTTGAAGATGGTTATTGAACTTTATCTTGGGAACCACTATCCTCTCCTCCCCAGCTTAACGAGTCCATCCTGTCCTGCTGTTCCAACCAGAAACCATACTCTTGCCTACAGCAGTCTCAGACAAGGATTCCCAGAGAAGCCCAGCAAAAGCAGTTAGAAAGGGAGAGGGAGTTTACTGGTTCCTGAGGAGGTGACTCAGAGTTGATTTTCACAGCCGATATAATTTGTTTCAGTTTTCTTCATCATGCTTCTGCAAAAATCGAAACTGTAGCTCTATCGTGGCTGTTTTTTTTCTCATCTCTGCTCCAGGTCACTTCCTCTTGGCCAATGATCCACCCTGGTCTTGGCCATATCCAGACAGCTGTTAATTGCCCAGGAAGTAGAGTGGGGAGGGCTATTGTTGGTTGTTTTCCCTTAGTAAATAAAAATAAATGTATTGCTGTATCTTGCTTCCTGCAGGGTCATTGTTTTCATGAGCAGGAAGAGGCTCTATGTGGAGGTCCTGCGACTAATTTCATTTGCACCCTCAGAGGTCAGAACATGCGCAGCCAGCTCTGCAGAAGAGCAAAAGCAGCCCAGGCCAGATCAGCGGGTCTTCGTGTAAGTGTAACTGGTTCTCCTGCCTAAGCTTTTCTTGTTGGCCTCAAAGCTTGCAATCCCTTGACTGGAAAGAAAAAAATTTTGCCAATAGGTTTTAAAGAGAGTAATAGGGGCTTTTGTAGTATCAGGGAATAGTCAGCATAATCTCTTCTCTGAACTCTTAAGGCATTGCGAGGATTCCTCTTTATGAGAGAGATTCCGTCCTTCCCCATAGAGAAGTGAAGACTCCCACTAACACTTCTGCCCCCTCTGAAATGCTGGACAAAGCTGCCCTCTTTCTTCCATCCCTGACTTGTTCTTCCTCAGGAAGAGGGAATATTCGAGAATCCCTGCCCCACTAGGCTGGCTCTGGAGTATACTCCCTTGCTTTTGCCTCTTTTGACTTCCTTCACCACCCATCCAGGCCATAAGCACCCCCCAAAAGGGGCCTCCATTCCCTTACCTGTCATCCTAATCCACCCTGCTCAACTTTCTTCATCTGCAGCAGGAAAGACCTGCACTCCTATCACCCCAGGGCTAAGGGGAGCTCAGTAGAAGGCCCAGAACATCCTATATTCTGGCTTAACCACTGCTGTAGTGATGCGTTTCTGGCTTCTTGAGTCTAGAAGAAAGAGTGTGATTAATGAGTCCCTCCAACCTAGGCATCCCTTTATGTAGTTGTATTATAATTAGTTATATAACTACTGTTTTTCCCATGTAAGAGTGAGAAATTTGAGGACAGAATCCACATGATTCGCTTTGAATTTCCAGAGCATCCAGCACATTTCCTTGCCCATTGTGTGTATCTCACAAATATTTATTGAATTAGATCATGAATACACAGTTTCTAAAAGTCCAGTTAACAAATTTATTATATGTGGATAAACATGTATGTAGATGTTTATAGTTGTATATGTGTGCATACATATAAAGGTAAATGTATGTGTGTATATAACATTAAAAGAGTAGGGAGTGGAAAAAAATTTCATAAAATCACCCTAAGTTCACTACCTGAATATAACTACACACTGTGTAGTGTAGTGAATTTTCTTCTGTTCTTTTTTTCCTTTCATATGAATATGTACGTATTTACTTATATTTACTTCATAGAGTATTTATATAGTTTATATATTTTTATCCGCATGTTTTTTTGTTTGCTTTTAGACTTTTTAGAGCAGTTTTAGGTTCACAACAAATTTAAGAGGGAAATACAGAGATTTCCCAAATACTGTCCACCCCCACACACCTATGGCCTCTCCCATTATTAACATCCCTTCCAGAGCAGTACATTTGTTACAGATGATGGACCAACACTGACACATCATAATCACACAAAGTCCATAGTTTACATTAGGGTTCACTTTTGGTGTTGTATATTCCATGGGCTCGGACAAACGTATAATCAGAGTATTTCCTTTTCTGCTTGTTTGTTTCATGTGTTGGCTTTTAATGCATTCTCAGAAAAGGAATAATTTTTTTAAAGTATGCTTTTAAAAAAATGTTTACTTATTTTTGAGAGAGAGTGAGAGAGAGAGGGAGGGAGAGACAGAGTATGAGGTGGGGGGGAGGGACAGAAAGAGAGGGAGACACAGAATCTGAAGCAGGCTCCAGGTTCTGAGCTCTCAGCACAGAGCACAATGCAGGGCTCAAACTCATGAACCCCACAATCATGACCTGAGCCAAAATCAGTCAGTTAACTGAGCCAGCCAGGCGCCCTATCAGAAAAGGAATCTTTGTGTTAGAAGGGATACATATTTTTATACCTCTTGGTACATATTGCCAAATGGTTTTTCAAAAGTAGAACATTAAATTTTCTTGCCATTGGCTATGAATGAAAATACTAGTTTTATCAAACCTTCTCGAGGAGGGTATAATCCAATTGTTAAAATTTGTTCAAATATTATAGGTCAATAAAAGGTTACTTTGTTCCACAAAAATTTACTGTTAGTTTATAGTACCTTCCAGGCTAAAGACACAAAGGTTCTCACCTCTCACAGGATTTCCAGAACAAAGGGGAATAACACAAAACAGAAACTATGGTGCTTTCTACAAGCTCCAAATTTGTGACTGTCAATTGAGTTATGGTGAGTTAGGTCCCCTCACCATTAAGAGACAACCTTTCTCAAGCTAGTCTCATAGGAAAAATGATTCAAATTCTGGTGAACTACTACATAGTCCACGCCACTGTACTTATAGTCACATATTCAAAGAATATTAGTTAAATGAAAATAAGTGATCCCCCAAAACTTCCGCATTGAAAAAACTTATTGTTTAGTTAAAAGACAAGTGCCAAAATTATGAAAAATGTTTGAAATATGTAACAGAGACAAAGGGCTAGTTTATAAACAGCATCTAGATAGAAGAGCATTAAGAAAAGAAGACCAACCAATAAAGAAAATGGACAAAAGATATGAACAGTTCACAGAAAAAGAAATACAAATGGCCCTTCAGTATTTGAAAGGATGCTCACCTAGAGCAGGGATTTGCACACTGTGGCTCAGAAGCCAAACTTGACCACCATCTGTTTCATTATTGGCACACAGCCGATGCCACTTCATCTATGTTTTATCTATGTCTGCTTTCATGCTAACAACACAGGAATTGAATAGTTAGAACAGAGACTGCATGGCCCACAAAGCCAAAAATATTTATCTGACCCTTTACAGAAAAGGTTTGCTGACCTGTGACCTAGAGAAACAGAAATTAAATGATATTTAGGTATTATTTTTCATTTATCAGACTGTCAAAAATACAACAGTTGGAAAATACTGTTGCAGGACCTTCTTATGCATTTTAAAAAGAGTAAATTGGTAAAACTCCTTTAAAATTGTTTTAAATCTTTATTTATTTTTGAGAGAAAGAGACAGAGTGTGAGAGGGGGAGGAACAGAGAAAAAGGGAAATACAGAATCTGAGCCACTCAGGTGCCCCTGGTAAAACTCCTTCTTAAGTGGCACTTTGATAATATTTACCTTAATAACTTATACACACTTTGATCCAACAATTCCACGTTGGGGAACTTATTCTACAAATGCACTTGAACATGTATATATATATTTATTTAATCATTTATTTATTGCAACTCTGTTGCCCTGTTTGAAAAGATCTGAACCACTCCCACTGGCCATCAGTAGAGCCCTGGTTAAATTATGGTTTCATCTGTACATAAGAATAGTATATAGTTGTCTAAAAGAATAAGGAAGCTCTCTATACACTGCTATAACACATATTTATGATACGTTGCTTGCTGAAAAAAACAGAGTACAAAACCATATGTATGATATGCTACCTGTGTATAAGAGGGGAGAGAATGAGACTGTATGTTCATATTTCCTTGCTTGTGCACAAAGAACCCTGGAAAGATGCAGAGAAGGCTGATGACGGGTCAGACTTGAGGAATGGATGGAGAGGTAGTAAGACTTCTCACTATTTGTCTTTTTATATTGTTTGATCATTGAGCCATGCTGATTCACTAATTTGTTGAGCATCTAATAGGTGCCTGACACTGTTCTAGAGGCTGAGGAAAGAATGAAAAATTCTAGTGTTCCTGGGAGCTTGTAGTCTATTAGGAGAGATTTTAAATAAATAAGATAGATGGTTGTATATTAGATTGTAATAAGGTGATAAGGGAAGAAAACATTAAAAATAGGAAGGAGGATAGGGAACGTCAGATGTGTGCTGGAGGGGAGCAGGCAGGTGGAGTGACCAGAGGGAATCTAACTGAGAAGGTGACTTTTAAGGAAGAAACTGAACGAAATGGAAGAGTGAGCAGGAGAATGTATTATCAATTCAAAACATTAAATTAAAGAGCAATCATTCCATTTAATCTTTCTAACAACCCTATTAGAAGTTATTCATGAGTTTATTACTATTAATGAGATTTTTATCCTCATCATAAATTATTATATTGATCCCAAGAGGTTGCCTGCACAGAATTGAAACAAGAAATGTTAACTCCTCCAATCCAAGTGCTGAGATAGAGTGAAACAAAACATGTGTGAGGAGCACATGGATAGGCACCTAAGCCAGGTAGGGGAGCAAAGAGAATAGATAAGCAGACCCTGAAGACTGCAAGGGAGCTAGCCAGTCTGGGACTGAAGGGCAGAATTCTTGGAAAAGGAAATGACTGCAAAAGCCAAAGAGGTGAGAAAAGGCTCAGCAAGTGGTTTAGAATAATTGGAATCAGGTGTTTGTCAGGGAGGTCTACAATTAAATGATGGCACAGAGAAGTTAAGTTCAGGCACTAAAAGCCCTGGTAAGCCACATAAGACACTGCAAATTGGAGAACTCACACTGCCCCAAATCTCTTCTCCCTTACTTGCCTCTGGAACATGTCTTCTCAACCTCAGCACTACTGACCTCTTGGACCAGTTAATGAATTGTTGTGGGGGTTGTCTTGTGCATTGTAGGATGTTTCTCCACTGACAGATGCCAGCAGTAGCCCCACCCAACCCCAGATGTGACAACCAAAAGTGTGTCCAGACATTTCCTGAAGTCCCTGTAGGGCAAAATCATGCCTGGTCCAAAGGTTGAAAAAGCTTTGTCATTTTTTTCAGCTAGATGGTCCTGTAACAAAGTTTTGGCCAATGAAATATGAGAAGAGATCTACTGGAACATCCTTCCTTTTTTCGACCATCTTGAACCAGGGCAAGAATGACAGCAGCCTTTTTGTAGCCATAAAAGAAAGAACATGAGAAGCACAGAGATGTTGGTCCCTACATCTTTGAGCCAATGGACCACTACCTCCAAACTTCTTATGAAGGTAAGATAACTGTTATATGTTTAGGCCACCAAGTTGAGGTTTTCTATTATTTGCAATTGAAAACAATCCTAACTATTAAAACATGAAAAAGTACTTGGACTTACTTCATCCCAGAGATAATGAGTAAAGTAGTCTAAAAAATAAAAAGAATTACATCATCACATCTACAGTTCAGAAGATTATTTTGCTATAAAACACAGTCTATGAAGCAAGATTGCAGGCAGGCAGGCCATGGAAAATGCCATTATAAGCAAGATAAGCAAAAACTGAGTGGGACTTGGATTAATTTAATGATGGTGGGAATAAAATAAGGGGACACATATGAGAAACATTGAGAGGCAAAATGGATCGACCCTAAGCAGTTGTATATGGGCAGTGAATAAGGTACATCAAAGACTAGAAATCATATTTCTGGTGTAAGTTATGCCCTGGATGGTACAGAAAAGAAAGAACAATTTAAAACAAAGGGCAATATTCCATTGCAGGCCAGGTTGAATTTGAAATACTTATGGAACACCCAACTGGTAATGTTCAGGGCATTTTGATACATAGGTCTAGAAGTCAGAAAAGTATAAGGGGGTAGTAATTTTTAAAATATATGTATGATATAATTCTAAATCTTAAATTCCAATAAAATAACATTATTTATGACAAAAGTGATATAAATGAAGTATAGAATACTTAAACATACAGCTAAGCAAAAGAAAATTAAAAATGCACAAATATACTCATAAAATCCCAGCATCCAGATATAATTTGCAGTAAAATGTAGTTACATTACATATACATGTGAATATACAAATATAAATGGGATTATACTACGTATACTCTATGGTAACAGGCTTTATTCACTCAATAGCACATTTTTCTGCTTCAATTAATATTCACCCATTTTCTGATTTTTTACTATTATAAACAGTTCTGAGATCAATTCTTCTCATAGTAAAATTTTTGCTCATGTCCCTAGTTATGTCTTTAGGATAAATTCCTAGCTGTGGAACTGCTGGCTAAATGATATATGTGTTTCTAAGGCTTTTGACAGATGTTCCAAAATCATTGTCTACAGAGGTTGTAGTAATTGACAGTTCTATAACACTATGTGTAAGTACTTATTTCCCCCCACTCTCTCCAAAACAGAAATTATATACATAATCACTCAAGCCTTTGAGAATTTTATAAATTAAAAATATTAACCTCATTGTTTTTATTTTGCATTTGTTCAATTGCTAGAACACATGCTGTGTGTGTTTTATCAGCTATTTGTATTATTTCTTTGGCAAACTGCTGATTCGTGTTCTTTGTCTACTATTCTTTGAGACACTGATCTTTTATTGATTTGTAAATACTCTTTATATATTATAAACTTTAGCCCTTCTTCATTAATGCTGCATTTTTTTCTCTTTGTTTGCATTTGTCATTTAATCATAGGTTACATTTTGATAAATAGGTATTTAAAATTACTAGAACTTCCAGGGTTTGAAATGGCTATTGTGAAGAATGGAAACAAGATAGTGCTTCAGTCTCAGCTGAAGTTTGATACCATGGATTTCCAATGGCCTCAATCTGCATCAGCATTTGGTTACTTCAGCACAGAGAGAGAAAGGGGAGAAAGTAAGTTTGCTTAGTGTTAGTGTTTTGCCTGTTGTTTTAATCAGAGGCTGGACAGAGAATAAAGGAGTCATGTGCATTAGCAAATATATTGCTGAAACAATAGGCCACATGGACAATATAAGAGTCAATTGATGTTCTGGAAGAAATTAGGAGGGATCAGGGGCCCATGTGTAGTTGAAGACCAGATGCAGCTGAATGAGAACATGGGAGAGCTACAAGATTAGGACATTTTTTATAATTTTCTTCTAACATACTTTTCATTATTGCCTCCAATCCATTTGTTTTATTTTCTTCTTTTAAAACAATTATTTTTGTATCTGTTATATTCACCTTCATATTTTAAATTTTCTTAATTCTTTTTTTTTTTTTATAGGGATTGTTCCCCCAGCACACTCAGAATTAATTTTCAGCCATCAAGTCTATTTAATAGACAGAGCACATTTTATGTTGGCCACTTTACTTTCTATTTCCTTGCATTCTCTTTTAATTTCAGCCCATATTTATTTAAAAGAGGCATTATCTTACTGTCTCTCAATCAATATTTAATTCCAGAATATGTGGTTGGAAGGAGGAAGGTTGGAGGTGAGAGAAAAGCGGAGCCATGCACTCCTTCAGCCCTAGAAAGATCACAAGACACACAGTAAACACCAGACCATTCAATGAGTTACCTTGTTCAATGGTCACAGCTCAGGGTCATGCTGGCCAAAATGGAAAACCGCCAGGTACCTCCTGTGCCAAGCACAGCTCCAAAGTCCAGTAGCCTGTATTTTCTCACCCGAGATACTTTCTTGAAACAGCTGGTTTGCAAGTGCTTTGGAGGCCTTGGAACCTCTAGGGCCTCCCTGCCACCACCCACTTCATTTTGGGTTTGTCTTAACTATAGACTTGAGAGGATCACCATTCTATTGCTTATGAAACACAATACCAGGGTTTCAAACATCTCTTTTCCAATTCCAGTGCCCTTGCTCTCTAGTACAGCCTTGAAGAAAGAGCAAAACTGAGATTCCTCTGCTGTGTGGTGCTCTTGGAAGGAGGCTGTGGGCGTGAGACTTCCTTAGAGAGGTGAGGGGCTGACTGACGACCCAGGCCTTTACTGACCCAGGACGGGAGAACCCTGGCCTTGGGGCATGTGCAGGTTATGTGCTGCATCTTGTCAACACTGAGAAGTCCTCCTTTCTAAAATTAGGTTTCATGTCATCCAAGATCCTCCCTCAAAGAGAAACCATGAGCTTCCTCTATCCTCAGCCCTGGCTCAGATTTGCTGCTGTAGGAGCGCCTGGGTGGCTCAGTTGGTTAAGCGTCCGACTTCGGCTCTGGTCATGATCTCACAGCTTGTGGGTTCAAGCCCTGTGTTGGGCTCTGTGCTGACAGCTAGCTCAGAGCCTGAAGTCTGCTTCAGATTCTGTCTCTCTCTCTCTCTCTCTGACCCTTCCCTGCTCACCCTGTCTCTCTCTTTCTCTCAGAAATAAATAAAAAACATTAATAAAAAGTTAAAAAAAAAAAAAAAAAGATTTGCTGCTCTGAAGAGAAATGTCAGGTTTTACCTCTGAACTCTGAGGTCATCGCCTATCAACCCTGGCCAGAGAACCAGAAGGCAGAATTGGTCCTCTGATTAGAGAAATTCTAATCAGAACCTCAGACCCTTCCTTTTTATACAACATCCTGAGACAAGAGGCAAAACAAAACACAGCGAAAGCAAACTATCAAAAAATAAAATTCAAGCAGCAGAAAATTCGTCTGGTCACTCAAACCATTGAGCATTTTCATGTGTCTTTTAAAATTTCACCTTGATTGAGGTATATTTTCATGGACTTTTAAATGGCTTCTCTTAAATGAATAGCATCTATTCTCAAGAAAGTGGCTTGAGGAGACAGTAAGCTATCTTCCTGAGTACGGCTGAATCAAGGAAGGGGCAAATAACAGACTCTCAGACTTACATGCTTCATGTCTTCATGTGTCTGAGGAGGTTATTGGATACCTCATACAGCCCCACAAACATACACCCCTTACACACACACACACACACACACACACACACACCTGGGTGGGGCTGAGAACCACTGCACAGAGATAAGCAGGCTGAGAATACTCTATAAGCCTCTCTCACCTGGAGTCAAGTGCATAATGACAAGAATGGCCTCAAGCTACTTTATTCACTCACCTGAGCCCCAAGGAAGCCAAATACTTTTAGCAAGATAAAACTCTGAGAGCCCACCCCCTACCACAAAACCATCTGCCAAATTAGAGAATATCAAGCTTAACCTTCAAACCAGAAGATCTTTCATCTCAAAATTCAGCACAGCAGAATCCCTCCACTTTGATTGTATTAGCATTTCTCTCCTGAGTATAAGGCCATTGATGGCCACTCAGAAGATACCCTCAGCCCTCAGCCCTGGCCCAGCCAGACCGGACAGCTACCTGAGACAAAGGAATAGGCCGCTAGGATGTTGCTGAGCAAAGCCATGTCCATGCACTCGGCAATCACCAGCGCTGTGCTACGGCGGAAGGGCAGCCTCGACGTGGCATCCAGAGGGAAGCCTCCTGGAAATGCTTCAGCTGGATCAAGGTGGCACCTCCCTCGCTTCTCTTCTGTTTGGAAACACAAATTAAGCGATGAGAACACATTCTGCTCTTCTGAGGCTGTGTTCCAGGTAGCCTGGGCTCAACAGCAAAGACCCAGTCCCCTCAACGCCAGCCAGACTTCCCAGTCAGGGATCTGGGGTCTTGTCCTCTTTGACTCTGTGAGCTTCTTGGCTTTCAGTGAAGCAGAAACTCCTTACATTTCTGTTTGTCCAGGACTTTCCCCGTTCCCTTCCCCATGTCCTCCCCAGTTCCCTTTTAATACTTCCACCTCACCTTCCCTGCAGCTTTTTATTGCATTGTGTCTGGCTTGCCTTGGAAGCACAGCCCATCATTAGTTCAAACGCTCATTGTAACCCCAAGTGGCAGCCCACTCCTTGCCTGGCTCTGCTTTCTCCTGCACTGACAGTCTTTGTGTACTTTGATCAGTTTGGCTCATCCTGCAGGTCACCAAATGTGTGTCTTTGGCAATGGGTCAGAGCTGGCTGTCCCAGAACTGCCAAAATGTTTCCAGTTCTAAAACGCCCACAAGAACTTGGGAGCTTAAGCCCACTCCCTGCCCCTAGTTCCTTGACTCCACCTGTGACCAGGAAAGGACCAAGCAAACATACATGCTGCCAACCAGCAGAACGGTCCCACCAGGGTTTAGAACAGGGACTTAGGATCTCAGTGCTAAGTGGCTCAGCCTTGGGCTGATGGAGCACGTTCTCTCCGCAGCTGCTGCTGCTGCAGCTCAGACTTGGCATTCTCATCACCCAGTTCACTCAGCAAAGCACTCGCTGAGATAAAGGCCGAAGGAAGTGGCAAAGACCCCGACAACTATTCAATGCTAGGAGTTGTCTCTAGGCTGAGGGCGGGGAACTGAGTCACAGTGGAGGGATGTCAGCTTGGGGAAAGCTGACTCCAGTCTTTGGAGAATAAACGGGTTCTCAGGTGGGTCATGGCCTCAGTAACGTGGACCACACAACAGGGCCTGGGGAGCTGTAATTCCACAGGTGGATGGAATGGGTCACAACAGAGAAGACAACTCACATTCTGGTGGATTCCAGTGGGCTCAGGGAAACCAAAGCAAGGAAAGAAAGACCAATGTACAGGTAAGACAGAAATAACCACAAGGCTGTTGGAGCAGCCCAAGGCCCAAGAGTGGCAGGACGCGGAGCTGTAGCTTCAGGGGCTGGCTCTGAGAGGGACCGGCTACTGCTGAGGGACCCTGCACCTCTGAGCCAGAGCCCTGGACCTTAGTCAACAGCCACTGGAGTTCTTGAAAGGGCACAACTATATGATACAAGTGAATAGTTGGAATCACCACTCTGAGTTCAGAGACTGTTCTGCAGATCTGAGGACTTGAGGACCCAAGAAGAGAGTGAAGTCACTGGGAAATGTCTGAGTATGTAGTGATGCAAGACTATTTCAGATCCATTCCTTCCTATCGTTCCCCACTAATTCTACCATAGCACAAATCTCACTGTTTCATTTCTGAGAGTTTTACTCCACCTAATCCTGCCAACACCTTCTTCCTGCCCAATCTAGTGCACACTCTCACCAACTGGGCCATCTTTATATAAAGTACAAACCTAATCACTTCGCTCCACAGCCCAAACCTTCAGCTAATCCCCATTAAACTTCTTAGCACAATACACAGACACTTTCACAATATCAGACTCCTACCCTAGCTCCTAATTCATCTCCTCCTCAGTCTACACCCACACTCACATACACTGAAATGTAGACATGCCTAATGCTCCAACATTACCAGTTTACTTTTAGTTCTCCAAACATACCAAGCTCTTCTGCCTTTTCATGCATTTGATCATGCTTTTCCTTTTGCCTAAAATGCCCCCTCTTCCCCTTATCTGTCTGGTAAATTTTCCTTTAAAAGAGACTTCAAAAGTCCTATAGAAGTCTCAAAATCCCAATGACTTTTTTTTTTCAGAAATAGAAAAATCCATACCAAAGTCATGGAATCTCAAGTAGCCAAAAGAATCTGGAAAAAGAACTGCATTGGAAGTCTCATACTTCCTGATTTCAAAATTTATTACAAAGCTACAATAATCAAAATAATGTGGGACTGAAATAAAGACAGACATCTGGACCAATGGAATAGACTACAGAGCTCAGAAATAAGACTTTACTTATATGGTCAGATGATTTTCAACAGGGATGCCAAGACCATTCAATGAGGAAAGAACAGTCTTTTCAACAAATGGTGTTGAGAAAACTGAGTATCCACATGCAAAAGAATAAAGTTCAAACCTTACCTTATACCACATTAAAAATTTAACTACAAATGGGTCAAAGACCTAAATGGAAGAACTAAAATTATAAAACTTTTAAGAGAACACATAGGAGAAAAGTTTTATGCCATTGGATTTGACAATGATTTCTTATATAAATGCTGAAAGCACAGGCAACAAAAGTTAAAAGAGATAAATTGGGCTCCATCAACACTTAAAACTTCTGTGCATCAATGCGCACAATCAGCAAAGTGCAAAGTAACCCACAAAATGGGAGAAAATATTTTCAAATAATATATCTGATTTGGGGGGTAATATGCAGATAATATAAATAAACCCTCAAAACTCAACAACAAAAAATCAAACAACCTGATTAAAAAATAGGCAAATGATCTAAATAGATATTTCTCGAAAGAAGATACACAAATGATCAATAAGCTCATGAAAAGATGACCAACATCACTAATCACTAGGGAAATGCAAATCAAAACTACAATAAGATACCACCTCACACCCATTAGGATGGCTAGTATAGGAGGAAAGGAGGGAGGGAGAGAGGGAGGGAGAGAGGGAGGGAGGGAGAGAGGGAGGGAAGAAGGAAGGAAGGAAGGAAGGAAGGAAGGAAGGAAGGAAGGAAGGAAGGAAGGAAGATGAATGGATAAACAAAATATGGCATATACATACAATGTATATTATAGACTTAAAAGGAAGGAGATTCTGACACATACTACAACATGGATGAACCCCGAGGACATTATGCTAAGTGCAATAAATCAGTCACAACTGTAATGAGCCAGAATTCTGCAGCATTTCACATATATGAAATAACTAAAGTAGTTATATTCACAGAGACAGAAAGTAGAATGGTGGCTGTCAGTGGTTAGGGAAAGGGAAAAATTAGAAGTTACTGTTTAGTGGGCACAGGGTACAAAGTTTCAGTTTTGCAAGATGAAAAGTATTCTGGATATGGATGATTGCACAACTATGCAAATGCACGTAATGCCATTGAACTTTAAGTTTAAAATGTTAAGCTGGTAAATTTTGTGTTATACATATTTTACCACAATTTCAAAATAATAGTAATAAGGTGTTAACGAGGTACAACAGTGAATTCTGAAAGTTACTCGATTTAAAGAATCCTGTATTCAAATTTTGGTTTTAAGTTAACAGGAATGGTTGCAGAATTATTTTATGCTATTAAAAATGAAGTCAATTAAATTCTAATTTATATCATATTATGAATAATGAATATGAATGTGAATTCATATGAATATGAATATGAAGATGTAATTTCACTTATTAAAAATTGGATAGTAAATAATTATAATCTATCACATTTAGAGATTCAGAGGAAAAATATATCACATCATTACAGTCAAGAACATGTTTGTATAAAATTCAATAAATATTCATGCTTGATTTGCCTCCCTTCCTCTCCCCCACTATTTTTCCCCTTCTTTTCCCCCATGGTCCTCTGTTAAGTTCCTCCTAATCCTCCTATATGTGCAAACATATGATATCTGTCCTTCTCTGCCTGACTTATTTCACTCAGCATAACACCTTCAGGGTCTATCCATGTTGCTACACATGGCCAGATTTCATTGTTTCTCATTGCCATGCAGTATTCCATTGTACAGATAAACCACATCTTCTCGATCCATTCGTCAGTCGGTGGGCACTTAGGTTCTTTCCATGTTTTGGCTATTGTTGAGAGTGCTGCTATGAACATTGGGGTCCATGTGTCGCTATGCATCAGCACTCCTGTATCCCTTGGGTAAATTCCTGCAGTGCTACTACTGGGTCATAGCAGAGTTCTATTGTTAAGTTTTTGAGGAACCTCCACACTGTTTTCCAGATGGGCATCAGAGCACTTGTGGGGATGACCACTGGGTATTATACGGAAACCAACTTTACAATAAACTATTTTAAAAATATATATTCATGCTTGAGGGAAAAAAATATAAAAGGTCCACTACAGTAAAGCTCCTAATCACTCAGACCCTTTTCTTTGGCTATCAAAGTCTCCAAATATTCTTCTAATATTGCATCTGTGATATTATAATTGGAATGATAAGTTTACAGGTTTTCTTCTAGACTGAAAAGGCATCTGATGTATCCTTGTTACCTAAGCATATAGCATGGTGCCTGACAAAAGGAGTCTTGCAGTAAATTCTGGCTGGCTGAAAATCAAAAAAAAGCATTTAGGCATGAGTTTTGTGTGCATACGTTTCTGAAGGTATTTCTAAGCCACCAGGATACCAGGGCTGACTGGCGCTGAGTGGGATGCCAAACAGAGAGAGTACTTTCTCAGCAGCATGAGAGGATCACGTGCAAAATGGAGGCACAGAAATTCTTCCTACAAGCCTCCTCGTGCCCCAGGCACCAATGGAGAGGGCTGCAGGAGCTGGAGACAAGAGGAAGAGGGATGAAAAAGGCAGGCCAAGGGTAAGGAAAGACAACCTCTGGGTGGCCCATCCAAAAGAGCAATCGGAAGATCCCCCATCATCCTTGTGGCACAAATCAGCCTAAAGCAGGAGTCAGTGCATCTTTACTGTAAGGGCCAGAGAGTATTTCAGGCTTCAAGGACCATAGAGACTCTGTTTCAACTACTCAACTTTGCCATTATGGTATGAAAGCCACCACAGACAATAAGTAAATGAACAAGTGTGGCTGTCTTCCAATAGAACTTTGTTTGCAAAAATAGGTGGTAGACTCAACTTGGTCCATGGGCCATAGTTTGCAGACCTCTGGTCTAGAGTCTTACTACTTAAAGTATGGTTCAAGGATGAGCAGCATTGTTGGATCTCATAATCTTGGACACCACCCAAGACCTTTGGAATCGAATTCTAATTTTATAAAATGCCCAGTAGAGTTTGCACAGTGCTCTACCTGACCTCTGTGATCCCCTTCAACCTGAACACTAAGATACTATTAGCAGCACAAGCCCAGGAGACACTTAGTGCCTCCTTTATAAATCTGATGCAGGATACAAGGGTGAGTTCTCACTGGCCTTGCCACACAGCAGTTCTCCAGGTGGTCATAGGGCACTTTAGTGAGGGCACTGAGACAGAGGGCAGAACTTGGCAGAGGAGATTCTGCTCAAGACAGCTGCCAATGAGACAGGTTCTGCAGAAGTTAGAGAAGTGATGAACCCTAGAGCCAAACTCTATACCAAACCCTTCTCCCTGACCTTCCCTTAACAGCGATGGAACAGTCCAGGTAGCTCTGGACACCTCCCACTGGAGATCTGCCTTATCATTAAAACTTTTCTGCATCTCCTACTGTGATGGTTAATTTTATTAATCAACCTGACTGGCTATGGGATGCCCAGATTAAACATTATTTCTAGGTGTGTCTGTGAAGGTTTTTTCAGATGAGGTTTACATACGAGTCTGCGGACTCACAAAAGTAAACTGCCCTCCCCAATGTGGGTGGGCATTATCCAGTATGTTTAGGGCCCAATGGAATGAAAGGTGGAGGGAGGACAAATTCTTCCCTTTTTTCTTGTCTTACTGTTTAAGCTGAGACATCTCATCTCATCTTCTCCAGACTCAGATTGGACTTTCACCATTGGTCCTCAGCCCTCTGTACTTTAACTCAACAATATCACAGGTTCTTCTGGGTCTCCAGCTAGCAGATAGCAGATCCTGAAGCTTCTCAGCCTCCAAAATGACACACACACACACACACACACACACACACACACACACACACACACACACACACTTCACCTATAAATAGGGTATATATACTCTACTGTTTCTGTTTCTCTGGAGATCCCTGATCAGTACACCTACCAATACGAAGGTAAGGAGTATGAGGCATTCATCCACCCTCCAGTACAATTTGTGGTCTGTTCCCTTACAGGAACAGTAGTAAGGGAAGTCCCTTACCACTGCTTAGTTCCTAGAATCAATGATTATCAACTTTGGGCACTTTGCCCCCCAGGGGACTTTTGGCAATATGTGGAAATATTTTTGGTTGTCCCAATTGCAGTGAGAGGTTGATATTGGCATCTGGTAGGTAAGAGGGAAGGATATGCTGAACAGCCTACAATGCCCAGGATAGTTCCCCACAACAAAGAACTAAATGGCCCAAAATGTGGATATATCAAGGTTGAGAAGCCCTGTTCTAAGATCATAACTTCATTGACTGGTCTAAGTGACTCTTACTGTTTGTGAACCTTGTGTGCAACACCAGTACCATCAGGAAGGTGTCAGAGAGAGGGGTTGCTTGGCAGGCCTTGATCAGGACATGAGTGCAAGGTCTGGGCCAGCAACTTAATATTCCCAATGACCAGAATGTGTTCCGGAAGAATAACTCACATTAACCAAGCCTTCAAGGGAACATATCAACCAATAGCAGTTTATTAATTCGTAACTGGAGTAGAGTCAACTTCACAAGAACTAAATCAGGTCCTCTTCTAGACACGTGGATCCTGGCGATTATCTTGGTAAGGATAAAATTGCAACCAAGGAGCTGCATATTTTCAAAGACAAGGCTTTCTCCTGGTGATAACTCATCAGATTAACCCCACACTATTCTGGGGGAAATCATGTGTAGAGGACACTCCAGGCCCAGTCAGTTAGCAGCACAGCATACTCTCTCTGGGCAGAACCCACCAATTCTTACAATTCTTACTCTCTAACAGCTTTTTTCATCTCTGACCCAAAGCTACTTCTCCTAATTACCGACTAACTGCAACACAATTGAAAAACCACAGCTTCTGTCCATCACTTACATCTCATAATTTTGTCTCCCTAAACACATGCTAGTCTCTTGATGAAGATGACAGCCTGTCTATGAGCACAATCTCGTAGACTGAATGGCTAATTAAATGCATCATATACTATTTTCACTGGCTTCCATCTTAGAGGCAACCTCATTTCCAGTAGTACAAAATCATATTCTCTGGAACCTTGAGTCCACTCATTTATATTGAGTGTGATCACTGAAAGTATATTAAACTGATAAGAATAGATACTACACTTGATCTTAGCCAAAAGGCGGAGAAGTGATAATCACTGAAAGTATAAAATGGAATGTGTCAGGTGATGATACATTTCATCTTATACTTTAGTAGCAGCAATGAGTATGCCCTGGTATGTGAGTCCCCATGCAGGTGACTATCTCATTACATAGTGTCATGAGTATAAAACCTCATTATCCCCATAGATACCTGGGGAGAGATCAGGAACAGAGGATTATCTGGCAAAAACAGTTCATCTCTGGTGACACTGGTGCCAGGCAGTAGAGGTCCTGAAACTTGGTTGGCCTCAGCTGGCTTCTCAAGTTCTGAAAGAATGACACAAAAAACCTCAGAAAGCCATCACATGCTCAGGAGACCACATCATGCACTAGACCTAGTAGAGTCACGCACCTCACAAAGAAGCCCAGATAATGTTTACCTGAACCTCTGAAAAGATGGAATGGCATCTCCAGAGAGGATAGAGCCCACTGCCAGAGTGTAATGGGGAATTTGAACCAGACAGCCAGAGAAACTAAACTCCCAAGTTCATAAGGGAAGCAAGGGGTAAAAGATCACAGATGCTTGCTTCCTCTTTCCTCCTGTCAGCCAAAACCTACAAAACAGCCACAATGGGCTATGTCCACATGGCCCCTCATCAGTGAAATTTTCAGGCCAGCATCTCCCTGGAACAGGAAGGGAGAAAATTCGGTTCCCAGAGAGCAGTGCCCAGATGGGCCATGAAATGAAGCCTCACGCAGCTCTGTGTAGGCATGAGAAACCTGGAAATGCTGATGTGTGACTTCTCACAGCCAGAAATCTCAAGTCCTCAAGCTATGTTCAGCCCAGCTAGGGAAGCCAGCGAGAGCCCCTGAAAGGAGTAGATCCCACACAGCTTCTTTATGTTGCCAGCCTCACTGAAAAGTGTACAGAAGGACTGGAGTCCGTCCGAAGCTCCTAGAGCACTGAGCAACCCCTCTGCTCCACGTGTACACACCATACACACACATTCAGTTGTCCGCACCGCTGCCTGTGACTTCTGCTTGTTTATGTATGTCTCGTAGATACTTATCCACACTGCCTCAGCCTCACAAAGGATTTGTGGCACCTTCCTATCTCCATTTGCCTCATGAAGAAATTAAAGGCAAGAACAAAAGGTAAACTTGAAGCAGAGAACTGACAGCTCTTTAGAAACTCAGGCACCAAAGTGTAGAAGCAGGTCTTTAACGCCCACTCACCCTCCCCTCTACACTAGTGAAAACCATGCAAGAGCTGACCCTAACATGGCGGCATGGAGTCCGAGATGCAAAGGCTTCAATGGAAAAGAGCTCCCATACCACAGGATGGGAAGAGGATACACATGGCCAGGAGAAATCACTGGGCAGAGAGAAACCTGCTCTTCTCTATAGGACCGATAAACACCATGACACATCCAACATGCTAGCCTGCCAGACACTAGGCTTCCTTTGCTCCACCAAACTTCCCCTCCAACCCACTGCAGCAAACCATTTCCAGGGACACATCTGGAAAGGCGCCACCTCTGAAATCTAGGCTGCAAGCCCCTTAAGAGCAGGGACCATGTCTTCATTCTGTTCTTTGTTCTCAGGCCCTCCCATAGTGACTGTAAGTGACACTCACACTCAGAAATCCCACTCTCCAACCAGAGCCTTCTATCTCCCTACTTCTGTCACCCCTGGAATCCAGGATGAGAAGGAGGATTTGTAGGCTTGACCCCAAAATTACATTCCAAAGCAGAGAAAATTGATAACTTGGACACGATCAAAATTAAACTTTTAATTTAAGCCATTAAAGCTTCCTCTCTGTTAACAGGATGAAAAGACAAACTATAGAGTCGGGAAGGGGGGTGGAGTTTGCAAATTATTTATCTGTCAAAAGGAATAGTATGTAGAACATATAAAGAATCTTCAAAAATAGTGACAACACCAAATGTTGATAAGGATGTAGAAAAATGGATCACTCATACATTGTTCATGGAAATGTAAAATGAAACAGCTACTATGGAAAACAATTTAGTAGTTTCTTAAAAAAAAATTAGACATACAACCCAGCAACTGCATTTCTCCTCAGCATTTATCTCAGAGACATGAAGACTTAGGGTTCACATAAAAACCACATAGGTATTTATAGCAGCTGTATTTGTAATAGCCCCAAACTGGAAACAACCCAAATTTTCTTCCAT
Source organism: Proteles cristata cristata (assembly GCA_017311185.1). Classification (NCBI taxonomy): domain Eukaryota; kingdom Metazoa; phylum Chordata; class Mammalia; order Carnivora; family Hyaenidae; genus Proteles; species Proteles cristata. The sequence continues at coordinate 181,392 of JAESUZ010004083.1, read as the reverse complement.
GAGTGAATATTTAAACAAAATATGGTGCATACATGGGATACTACTAAAAAACAAAACAAAATGTTAACTCATACAACAACCTGGTTGAGTTTGAATTCAAAAAATTATGCTGAGTGAAAAAACTCCATGCCAAAAAGTTGCGTATTGTATGATTTCACTTATATGAGATTCCTGAAGTGTCAAATTACAGAAATGGGGAATGAATTAGTGGTTTCAGGGGCTAAGGAGGTGGTGAGGTCAGAAGGGAGGTGAGTGTAGCTATAAAAGGGCAACAGGGGTAGGCTTATGGTGATGGGAATGTTCTGCATTTTTTACTGTATCAATGTCAACATCCTGGTGGATGTGGTCATTGTACTACAGTCTTACAAAATTTTATCATTAGGGAAACTGGTTCAATGGAACAGAGGCTCTCTGTATTATTTCCTACAATTACATGTAAATCTGAAACTGTCTCCAGAGTCGTCCTGAATCGTAATTTTCACATTAAAGTTTAAGAAGCATGAATCCAAAAGTCTCAACCAAGATATCAGGGGAAATTCAAAATTCTTTCTTATGAGCAACAGTTGGAGGGAAAAGAATTTCATCTGGGGAAATCTTGGAGAAGGAGATGGTAAGAGTTTCCTTCTTCCAGAATGTGAATGGATTAGGCAGGAGATATTAGACTTGGTTCATGCAGCACCAATGAGCAGAACACAGGCTAATGTAGGGGAAACCTCATAAGCTTCAGGACTGATCAGGCCTGAATTTAAACCTGAGCTCCACCATCCCCTGTCTTTAAGACTGGGCAAGTTAATTGACCTTATTAAAATGAAGCTGATTCCAATCTTAATCCATCAGTCAGCATCTAAGCAGAGGAACAGAAACTGTTTCAAGTATTTGCAACAGAAATAATTTAATGCAGGTAATTGATTGCAGTAATAAAGGTAGAAATGCAGGTGGAAGGTGAGAGGTTGAAGTGTGAAGCCTGACATAAGAGATGACAAAGTGGAGGGTCTAAAGAACTTCTGAAATTGACATGACTTTTAAAGTTTATTTATTTTGAGTGAGAGAGAGAGAAGGGGAGGGGCAGAGAGAGAGGGAGAAAGAGAATCCCAAGCAGACCCCACATTATCAGCAAGGAGCCCAATGTGGGGCTTGAACTCATGAACTGTGAAATCATGACCTAGGCTGACATCAAGAGTTGGACACTTAGTCAACTGAGCCTCCCAGGCACCTCTCAAATTGACCTGAGTTTTAAAAGATGAAATTTGTTGGAGGAAGGTTGTATGGGGTGGGACCATGAGGCAATCAAGAGATCAACAATGGGCAGCAGACAGTTGAAGGGACAAAGTGAGGAGGCAGTGTCACCCAAGAGCCAGCGTCACCGGGAGGAATTTGGAATCACAGAAATGCGGCCACTACTAGAGGAGGTGCTTCAGGAAGAGAGGGAGGGAGGAAATACTGGCTTCCTTCTTTCCTCTACCCTCTAACCGTCCAGTGGTGCCTCCATGGGCCAAACCCAGCAGGAAGCCAGAGCATCCTTGAGGCTGAGAAAGGCAGCCTGCAGTTTGGTTCCTGTTGTCCAAGACAGAACAGGGATCAGAAGACAAATAGGCCCAGGTCTGGTGCACTTCTGGGTGTTTGTGAAGATACAGAGCATATAAATGCATGGTACATAGTAGGTGCTCAATAAATAGTAATTCCAATTTTTATGCACGAATATTATATGATAAGCATTTAGAAGCACATTTTCTCATCACTTTATATCTAAATATATAGCAACACAAGCTGGGATATCTGGCTCATGCCACATGGACTCTGCCAAGAATGCTTTTTTTTTTTTTTTTTTCCAAATGAGCTACATATCCTAGAAATGTGAAAAGCAGCCCTGTCCTAAAGTTTCATTGTATAAAGCAAATGTTGAATTTCCACAGCTGCTGGCTTCTGCCTACCCAGAGGAATAGTTTCAGTGAAATATTAATCTCGTAGAAAGCCACACTGGGGTAAGACTGCACAGTAATTCAAGCAGCATGTGCAAAATTTATTTAGTGTTGGCCAGGAATGGTTTTAATTATGTGAAGTCTTCAGAATGAGAGGAAAGTGACTGAAGATGCTTGACTAAATCAGTCACAGAGACTCTGGATGCTTCCAGCTCACTCCCCGGTTTCAATTTATTTCTGCAGGCCCCAAACTACAAACACAAAGGAAGCTTCCATGGAACGGGATGACAGCACCGCACAGAACCCAGGTGCAACCAGAGGCAGAAACAACCAAGACAGGAAACATCAGCACCAGCAGCGCAGAGACCTCCATGTGGCATTAAGGTCAGATGTCCAGGTGTGGGAGGATAACCGGGCTGGACAGAGGGAGGCGGGATGCAAGATGCTTTCATCAAAGGTCCCAGGTGGATGCAAGGTGCAGTGTGCTTGCTATGCACCTGCTGGACACCTCACATCTCCTGGAAGTCACTTAGCGAGGTGTGGTGTTGGACTTGAACTGAGGCCTGGATCTTGCAGACAGCAGAATTGAGCCAGTCCTATGGGCCTTAAAAATGGTCACTGGCCAGAAGCCACAAGGTGTCCCCTAGGCTGACAGGACAAACAGAAAACCCGGGAAGTTATCTTTAAAGGTTAGCTTTCAGCCTCTGGGTTCTGTCCATGGATATCAGGGTCCTGGCACCAGCCCGGGGATAGGGGCTTCTGGCCCAAGGAGGCCTATATGAGTGAGAAATAAGAAAGAGAATAGGAATTTGCAAAGGAGATGAACAAAGGCTGGTCCTGTGAGGGTTTGGAGATGAACAACAAGGTTCTCATCATCAGCCCATCAGGGGGTTGGTATTTAGTGCCTCAAGTCAGATAAGCCTGGGTGCCAAAGCAGGGCTGGTCCTGGCTGGGAAGAGTGACCTAAAAGGAGTCGAGAACACTGAGGTTGGACATGGGGGAATGGGAGACTCCACTTGGATTTGCCAGAGATCTCTCCAGCCCAGCGTGTCCTAAATTCATTCCCTCTACCCACCCATTTCCTCTTTTCTCTACAGTGTTCATAATATCCTGAGCCTCCCAATCACAGGTTCAGACCTGGGGATTATCATGAACCCTTCCTCTCCTTTGCCCTGAAAATTCTACCTCCTCTCCCTTCTGACTTTCTGTGCTCTCTGCCACTTGTCTAACTCAGAAAAGCCTCTCTTTCCTTCCTCCATCACCCCAATATCATATACTGGTGCCAGGATGAGCATTAGGAAATTGTTCTAATAATGCCACTCCTCTGTCCTAAAATCATCTCCTACAGAGTAAAATTCCTTCCCACACAACCGAATGTCAAGCAAATAGAATCACTCTCTTCTTCGTATACTTCCCAACCAGTTCTACCTCTGGATTTCCTTCTGCTGAATGTACTTCATTGTATATTACATTACATATTGTACTCTATGTCATTGCATTTCTGAGTCCTACCCATGCTTCAAGATCCACATCACATCACCTCCTGCAAGAACGTTCTTTGGTCTGCCCCTGCATACATAATTGTTCTCTCTTTTGGACTCCTGTAACCCTGTGGGCCAATCTTCTGCACATAGTAAAAGCATGTGCTTCTTTATATTTTGCACTAGGCTGTAAGCTTTTTGAAAAGAGGGACCTTACATCATATTCACCTTCACAGAGGAAATGTAGGAAGACCCGGGAACATGGAGTCTGTCCAGCTTGTCAGAAATGTAAAGAAGTTTGGGGGAATACCACTGGAAAGGAAGAAAGCAAGACTGGAGTCATGCTGTCATCCTGGAGTGATAACTGCAGGTGCTCAGACTCCTGATGAAGCATACCAAATGCAGAGGGAAAGGTCCACGGCTGAACTCTGGAGGGAACCAGTCTGCCAGTGTCAGTTGCAGAAAGAAGAAACTGTAATGTGGACTGGCAGGAAGTGGTCAGACAGAATCACAACATTCCTACCACACTGGACCTGAAAAGAATTCCAGCCCTATTGGTCAGCCACACCAACATGTGCTTGAATAACTGACCGAATCCTGTGCGGCTTTCTCTTTATACCTGCAAGTAGGGCCGGACATGCAGGCAGACTAGTGGATCCTTAATCAAGGCTATTCTTTAAAAAAGGCAATCCACTGGCCATGTTATTCCCAACCAGTATTGCTCACGCAGAGGCTTTGGTCCACCACCAGCAGCACCTCCCCCAAGTCCAGTCTATTGGAGGCATCTGCAAATGTGGGGAACTCACAGAAATAACGCCCCACCAAGGAACACACAAATGGGAACAAAAAGCATTCCTAGTCATCTGATTCTTCTGTGTGGGCCTCCTGGTCCCAAGCTGACTTCTCCATTCACTACAATTATTATTAAAACCAGAGGATAAGTCAGAAGGGTGGGACAAAACCCCTGAGTGGAGGGAGTCTGCACGGCCCCTTCAGTCCCTCGGGGAGTTGCAGGAACGAGAAAGACTAGGTAGGGGGTGCACCAGCCTTCCCTGGCAGGAACCCTGTCCGCCTGTCCTTGGGGGCAGGCAGCTTCCACCTGAGCCCTTCCTGATGGCTCTTCGCCAGGGGGAGCTAGTCCCACAGCCACACAGGGCCTGTGCTGTGCCAGCGCACTTCAAGTCAACACAAGCCTTGAGCATTTGGAAGGTGAACATTCCCGAGCGGGGCAGACATCTCTCCGTTTCTAATAGGGAGGCCCTCCCCAGCCAGCTCAGCGGCTTCCCTGAAGCCACAGCTGTCTTACACCTTACCCTGACACACTAGAGCCCAACCTCTGTGTTTTGAAGCTTCTACAAATATTTGAATCAAATTACATTTTTTTAAATGTTTTTCAAACCAGAAGCAGATACAGTCAAGCGTGTGATAGGCCAAACGTGAACAATCGCAGACCCCATGAGCTACAGGTTAATACACTCATGCCCACTTCGGAATACAGGTTCTCCTGACAAAACCATGCTTATGTTTGAACACATGTAATGAATTAGGAAAGCTGCAGTGCCAAAAAATGTCTTTTAACAATTCAGACCCCAGCAAGTCTCCTCATGCTGTAAAATCAGATGTGTAGATACACTACTGCCACCCTGGCTCATGTGGGCCATGCCAGGCAAGCCTCGGGGGAACCATGGAGTGCATGCTCACATAAAGATCTAAGAGTGAACCGTACGGTAACGAGTGACCACACAACTATGCTGCACCGTGTAACACTGGTAGCTTTAGTGCTTGTTTTATTCTCAGAATGCTCAGCAGGCTTTAAAAATACCAACTCAGCAAGGCAGGGCCATGCTGTTACCATCCTTCCTACAGCTGATGAAGTGAAAATGACAGTTGAAGTTTGGACTCCACCTGCAAAATTAAATTAATCTTTTCCTTTCCTCCCTCTTTCTTTCTTTTTTCTTTCTTTCTTTCTTTCTTTCTTTCTTTCTTTCTTTCTTTCTTTCTTTCTTTCTTTCTTTCTTTCTTTCTTCTTTCTTTCTGTTAAAGGTTTTAAGGGATTACTAGAAAGAAACAGGCACTGGAGTTTCTGAAAATAATTTTAATAACATAATTAATGTTTCATAATGATACACTATGTTTTGGGGAAGGGCTTCTGCCAAAGATATAAATAGGTTGAAGAACCTGTTCATCTATTCCTTTCAATCAGATCCTTTGTAATTAAGGAATGCAAACAGTTTTCACATAGTGTTAGTGAGTCAACATTAAAAGCAATTTTTCCTGTATTCCTCTTTCAAGGTTCTGGGTCATTTTAATCAGAATAACCTGAATCGGCGAGGGATCCTGCTTAAAAGTGTTATCACTACCAATGGCTAGCAGTCATAATTTTCACAAGGCCATGGTGCTAATACAAAACACAGGGACACATTAATAGTGAGGGTGTTTGGAGGCTATACCTGTCATTTCAAATCCTCCATTTTAAATTTTCATCTTCATCATGACACATTGTTTTCATTAATTAACTTTATGTTATAAGCTAGAATTATCACAGAAAATAACATATACAACAAAATACTAGGTTATTTTCCATTTCACTCATTGATATGCCATATAAGATTACATGTAAAGAGTTTCTTTTAATGTTTATTTATATTGAGAGTGAGAGAACAAGTGGAAGAGGGGCAGAGAGAGAGGGAGAGAAAGAATCCCAAATAGGTTCCACACTGTCAGTGTGAAGCCTGACTTGGGGCTCCATGCCACGAACTGTGAGATCATCACCTGAGCCAAAATCAAGAGTTGGTTGCTTAAATGACTCAGCCAGGCAGGCACCCCTCCCTTAAAGAGTTTTAATGCTAAAAATTTTTTTGATCACTATGTCATTCAATACACAGAAGAAACCCAATATATTTAGCAGGAAGGGATTAAAGAACAGATCTTGTTGATTAGAAAGGCATAAGCTGGATGAGAGTTGATGTGCTTCAGCAGAGCCCCAGGTACAAACTTGGAGCTCAAAAAGATAATTGTTGAATTATCAGTGTAGCAGGAATGGCATGTCCCTTGCTCCTAAAATTGGGAAAGGGAGAAGCTTTGGAAAGAGAGACACAGAGAAGGCCATCAAGGCAGTTTCGCTTGTCCTAGGAGAACCAGCTTCCTACAGGCAAGGAAGCAGGCCTTTCTTTGTGTGAATCAGGGCACACCAGAGAGAGGGATGGCCGTGAACGGGTAGCCACATGTGGCCACTGACCCCAGAGCCAGCATAGCGGAAGTGTCAGGGTAATGGAAGCTACCTGGCTACTAGAAGCCGAGAAGAAACCTGAAACAGATGTTTCTCTGGTGTCTTCTGAGGGAGCCCTGCTCTGTTGATACCTTTTCTGGCCTCCAGAAACTGTGAGACAATAAATTTGTCTCACATTTATTATCTGTTTTTACCCATAATTATCAGTTGTTCTAGGCCATTCGGTTTGCAGTACTTGGTTGTGGCAGTCCTAGCAAACTATAAGGCTGGTGGTCAAAAGCAGATCAACAGCTGTGGCAGACACCTGTGTTTATCTCCCCAAAAGGCATTTCCCCTTCCTGCTGCTGCAGGAGCCCCACTTTTGTTTGTGTCCATCTGCTGGGGCCCAAGGCATGACGGGTCATGCGATTGGTCCACGTCAATCATGGTGGTCTCTTTGCCATTCTATTTACCATGTGACCCAATTCTGGTCACTAGGTCTCACTAAAAGGACTGGTGTATCCATGGCATAATTCAGTTGTTCTTGGATATTTCTCTGCCTCTAAAGCCCTGTTTAAAATATTCGGTGCAGACTGTCTCTAGCTGAATCTGAACAGATACTGAATTAATGATGAGTGGGGTTTGTAGACAACCCCATGGAGATGGTAACTGAATTGATTTCCTTGACCACACTTGGTCAGGTTTGTCCTTTCAGTGGCTAACCTTGGCCTCCAAGGTTTAAACCTACAAGTTTTCCCTTATATGATACTATTACCTAAATCTGACAAACATCTCCTGGGTGTCTATATCAGGCAGTGAGTCAGACAATATTCTAATCTAAGCACTTGGATTCAGGGATTTCCTAATCCATAACTTAATGCCACACTGTCTTCTACATACTGTAATATGCACAGATCATCAGGTTAGAACAGTAAGCCTGGGTCTGAGTTTTGTTGCACATCCCCTATCAAACACAGAAGAATAAGCTCACACCTAACATTTTCCACAGTTAAAACACACGTCCAGTCCTTAAACTGTGCCAGAGGCTAATTGAGAGCCTTAAAGGGCAGAATGGGTCTTCACAGGGACAGAAAGAAGGGAGAGGTGGGAGCTGGGAGACTTAGGGAGAGGGGCTTCATACGACACCCTGCAAGGAGAGGAGAAGATTACATTTAGGAATGGCACAGGCTTTGACACTAGACTATGGTTCAATGTCAGCTCCACGATGTACCAGCTATGTGACTTTGGGCAAATGACTTAGTATTTCTATGCTTCAGTTTGGAAAATAGGAAATACAACTTAATATTCTTAAGAATTGTGCTTAGCAATGAGGCAGTCTAAGTAATACATCCAGCATGGTGTCCTGTGACCAGTAGGTGACCTCCCAGGATATGTGTGTGGTTCTGAGTCACACATACAGAATGTCTGAAGTTTTATGTTTTTTTCTTCACTGGAAAGTTGATCCACTGAGCATTAAAGAAACAACAAACTGGTCATGTATTCCTGTCACTTTCACCTCAGAGTGTGTCACAAACCATTTCTCCCCATGATCTTCCATTTGATTCCCCTGAATTAAAGCGATGGCTCTTAACTGGTCTCCCTGCCTCCATTCTCTCCCCATCCTCCAGTCCAACCTCCAGTGAGTCACCAGATTGTCATTTCAGAGCAGGGACTGGTTAACTACAGTTCCCAGGCAAATCCAGCCCACTGTCTGTTTTGTACATAAAGTTTTATTGCAACAGAGCCATGCCCATTCATTTATGCCCTATGGCTGCTCTGCCACTGACAAGTTGTAGCAGAGACTGTATGACCTGCAAAGCTTATAATATATACTGTCTGGTCCTTCACAGAAACATTTTGCTGGGCCCTTGGTAACTTGGTAACTTGGTACACTCCCCTCAGTAACTAACCTGTCCTTCCTTTGACTTGCCTCCAAGAGAAAGTCAATGCCATGTTAGTGGCCCTTGGCTATTTCCTAGCTCACCTCTCGCCACTCCCCGACCTGCAACTGAATCTCCATCCTCACTGAATGAGTGTTCTCCAAGCACACCAGGCTCCCTTCATCCAGAACACCTCTATTCCCTTTCCTATAGAAAATTCTACCTATTCTTCAGTATTCTTTCCATTATGAAGCCTTCTAGAGTTGCTCCCTCAGTCCTATGCAAAGACACTCCTTCCTTGGAAGTGATACCCCACCAATGAATGGGACATTGTAGACACTAGATATGGGTCTTCACCACTAGACACCCCCATGCTGAACTGTCTGGCTCTCTATCCCTCCTGGAGCACCCTGTTCTTTCCCAGCATAGCACTTACCAAAGTTTGTAATTATGCATTTCTTTGTATTTTTATTTCTTTAATGTCTGTCCCCTAACAACTGTGAGCTCTAAGAAGGCAGCAACCAGACTGTTAGATCCACCACCACATCACCATCATGTAGCCTGGAGCCAGCCACATAATAGTTCAGTTTGTTAAATGAGCAAACAATTAGATGAAAAATAAAATGATTTTACTAATTAGTCAAACACAAATGAAAGAACCAAAGGCATCAAAGCTGTTACTTTCTGAATATGCCCGATATTGCCTCTCAGACCCTTCAGGTACTCCTGTGGTCCAGAAGGTCAGATGGGCATAGGCATCACTGATGGTTCTGATGTGGGTATTTGGAACATGTATACAAACCCTCATTTTTGGAATCAGTGTGGAACATGTAAATGGCCCCTTGCTGTATCAGTAAATTCAGACCCTGCAGAATTGGAATAAAGCCACATGTAGGATTATATCATTGAGTCCATGTCTGCCCTGAACTATATAATTTCCTGCCCATACCCTCCTGAAGAAGGACATCCTCTAGTCCTTGTCTGCTGAGGAAGGATGGGCAAGGCTCCTGCAGGTTTTTTCCCTCTGTCCATAGGGAGAGTGTCCTGTCTGTCCATTACACCCATACCCAGCCAAAGAGTGAGACACATGGGTGGGACAGGATAGGGAAGGGTGTTAGGCTAAAATGATCCTTCCCTGGATCATTCATACCATGTCCTCCAGTACCAAGGGAACCTCCAAGCTTGAAGTGTGACTCTTGAAAGATGTACTGTTCACTTTTCCTGAAATCCAAGCTCAAGATCAAGCAAATAATTTAGCTGAGTTGCTGCTTCATGTGGGGGAAAAAATATCCCAAGGCCATTTCCTGTGTGGCGTTTCTGATTCTGGACAGCGTCTCTCTGGAAGCCCCATCCATAAAGGCCCTCTGTGAAGGCATGTGCATTTCTCTGAGATGTATACAAGAAGAGCAAAGATGCCATTTCAACCAAGGCAAATTTATGAAGTTGGCAGCCGAACCCTAATTCTAGCCTTGAGCCTCCGAGATGTCAGCACCATGAACTAAAGCAAAGCTGGATTTCTTGTTTAAAGTCAAGCTTTTAACCCTCTGTGGTATCTGTCTCTGGTCTGAACAACAAAAGAAACCTACGTATTAAAACACAGACTGTCTTTGGCTCTAGATCTCCGAGTCTGTTGGACCTGTGTTCTTTAAGCCTGGTAACAAAGCATTTATAAGGACATGTCAATCTCTTCCATTATGAAGAACTTCAATGACAGTAGCCATCTAGGGTCATTCTAAGTGTAGGGTTGTCACTCCGGCAAATTGCTTTATCATGTGCCTTCTATTTCCTGTAAAATCTAAGCAACACTCTGTCTCCTTCTGCAGATTTACTTTAGTCCCCAATCTCCTTTCCCTCCACTCAGGTCATGTGTCTTGTGTCCATTTCAAAGCAAGTGTCCCTCCCTGTCCCCACACTGTGCTCTGAGTCCCTTTCCTTCCTCTCCAAGCTTTGTGCCATCCACCGTTCTTACCACCCTGTCTCCAGAGCAGACACTAATCCCCCATGTGTGCTGTGGGGCCCCAGCACACTGTGCTCTCTCAGAGAATATTTCAAAGACAAATTCAGTAGATGATGTATTGTACCTGATTCTGATATGATCTGGATTTAACCACACGTGATGCTTCACACTGGGCATTGTGAAAGAAATTTTCTCTACTCCCCCTAACAATAGCTAATGATCTGAAGCACCTATCAGGGGCTTCTTTAATGATTTCTAACCATCAACATGGAAGCCATCCAGAATGTGGGGAGAAGTATTAAAAATCTGTGTGAAAAAGAAAATGAACATTGAGATATTTCTCCCAGAGTGCGTAGTGGATTTGCAGCCCCTCTGTGGGGCCCACCTCACTCCGTCCCTCCCCTCATATATGCTATCAGGTCTTTCCAGCCCTGAGACACTCCTGCCACCCCAAACCTCTCTCTTGTTACTTCCAAAGCCAAGCTTCTGGAAAGAATTGCCTATGCTTGGTATCAACACCTCATTTCACATTTGTTCTTTAACCCACTTCATCTTCCAAACTCTCTTCACCAAGTCATCAATAGCTCCCTAATTCCCAAATCCATGGATATTACACTTCTTGTCTTAGTGGATTTCCACATCATTTGATGTTATTGAATCCTCCCTCCTGGATACGCTCCTCTTTCACATTCCAGTCTCTCATCTCCTCCTGCCTCTCTACCCACCCTCTTCCTGTCATCTTCACTAGGTTCCCCCCTTCCCCTCCCTCAGAGACCACCCACTCTCCAAGGCAGGCTGGTACAGACAGGTAGCACAGTCCTGGATCTGACTGCCTGCGCTAATATCTCAAGTCCATGACTTACTGCTCTAAGACCTCTGGTAAATGATTTGCTGCCGTGGCACCTCCATTTATTAATTTATAAAATAGGTACAGTGATAGTCTTCCCTGGCAATGGTTATTGAGAGAATTAATACATATAAAGTATTCAGAACACAATATATACTCAATAAGCATTAGCCATCATAATTCATCTATAACTGACCTTACCATGTTTTCCTGCAAGTTCTGCAAGCCCCTCCTCCCCCACCTCCTCCCCTTTCTCACCATTAAGTCTCCTAATGAATAATAGACCCACTATCCTTCCTCTTGGTTGCCCAGGCCAAACTCCCAGAGTCATCTTAGGACTTCTGCCCTCCCCTTACTCCCCCACACAATCAGTCACCAAAATGCGTCAACTTTATTGCCAAAGTATTTCCTGAGCTTGTGCCCAATCCTCTGCCCTTATGGCCAATGTCTCAGAGCCTCAGTATTTCTCACCTGGAAGACAATAAATAATAATCCTAAAAAATAATTTTTACCACTATTATCACATACTGATTACAGATCAATCACAGTAGTAGACATTTCATATATCTCATCATACATAATACTGAACACCATGTATTCATGAGGGAGGAATTGGGAGTCCCAGTTTTCAGATGAGAAGACAGAGGCTCAGAGACATTTAATAAATAGCCTGTTACACAAAGACAATATAGATGGAGATTTCCCTGACTCCAAACCCCAGACTCTTTCCACTCTTTAAAGTACAGTGCTATCCTAACTGGTCTTCCTGCCACCTATCTTATTCCTCTCTAATATCTACTCTATTGCCAGAGGGACTATTTTTACAATGAGACTCTCATCCACTCTCTTCTCTGTGCGAAATCCTGCAAGAGCTCTCCAGTGCCTACAGAATAAAATCCAAATTCTTCAGCAAGACTCTCCCTGGTGGTTACTTTGCCTGTTTACAGATCTGCCTCCTTTCTCTACATCCATGCCTACCCCCTTCCTATCTTGGAGCACATCATGCCTTCTCCCCTGGCCATCACGCCTCCTCCCTCTGCCTCTGACGTTCTTCTCTTCTCAGCAGCCTGGATGCCTCCACCTCAGCCTGCTAGATGCATGTCCTCTTTGATTCACCTGCTGTCCAAAATGGGTGTAGGCGCCCCTCCTTTGGATGCCTACAGCACTCAGTGATTGCCTCCAGCACAGAATTTTAGTGGCACCACCATTACTGATCAAGCACCTGCTATATGCCAGAGTTCACAGTAGCCTCCAGCAATCTATATCTTGCATTCAGAGAACTTACTTTATTTTTTCAAGTGTATTTATTTATTTGAGAGAGAGAGAGGGAGGGAGGGGGAGACCACAAGAGGGGGAGGGGCAGAGAGAAAAGAAGAGAGAGAATCCCAAGCAGGCTCTGTGCTGTCAGCACAGAGCCCAACATGGGGCTTGATCTCATGAACCGTGAGATCATGGCCTGAGCTGAAATAAGAATTGATGCTTAACTGACTGAGCCAGGTGCCCCCAGAGAACTTACTTTAATGAGAGAGATGAATAGCAAAATGCTTTAAGCTATCTCTGAGTGTCCTGTGTCCACACTGGATTGCTGAGATTTTTTGAGCAAGAATATCTTGTTCTTCTCTGTGTCCCCAGGCCCTAGAACTGTGCTTGGCACAAAGGATGTCAGTAAACACTACAACCTGAGCTGAGCAGACACACAGAAGCCACAAAGCTGTCTCTGTGAGCACACAAGCTTCCATCCCCAGGGATGGAAGGGACGCCCTTCAATTTCATGTGTGTCTTTTACAGACTCTAAATGTTCAGGTCATTGCTTTCCGTGTTACCACGAGGTCCTCACAGTACATCCTACTTTAATGTGCAACAGAGTGTAATGTTGGAGAATTTCCAGGTCAACCATCCCTGTCCCACATAACTGGCCCAATGAGAGATGAAAGGACCAAGTCTTCACAGCAGCAAAGTGTCAGTGCTGACTCCTCTTGCAGTGCTCATTCTGCCCACCCACGGCTTCCCCATCACATCTCACCGTAGTGAGGAAGGTTGCTGCTGTCAGAGGGGGCTCACCCAAGTGGCACAAAGGATAGGAGTTTCAGGAAAATAACACAAGCATATTCCAGCAAGAGGCCCTCCGACCCTCTACCAGGGCTGCTGGGGCCTGTCTTGTCCCAATAAACTAAAGGAGTAAAAGTCAGCTGTGTTTGTGGAGGTGTCCAGAGGAAGACAGCTTTGGCAGCCCTTTTGATCAGGGGTCCTCGTGCAGAAACAAGATCCCCTGACATCTGTTCCCTGCAGCTACTGACCATCTGAATGACACAGGCAGGAGGGCGCAGGGCAAAGGGAAGAGGCTTAAGTTACAGCAGGTGTTTTGTCAAAAGCCTTCTTTTCTTCTAAGTTTACCGAGACTTCTCTGTTGAACAGCACTTCCGCCTCATCTCACCTCAGAGGACAAAGTGCAAGCTTCCCTGGGTGATCAAAGAGGAGGCGAGGGGAGGAGGACAGAGGTGTTGATCCCCAGAGTAGAGAGCTTCTGACTGCCTTGAACCCCTAAGAAGGTAAGGCCTCAGACATCAGGCAGGGGAGATGGAAAGGGGGCAAAATGAAGATGAAATGTCCATTCCCACCCCCAATTCACCCCTCCACACACACCAAACCCTAATGCCTATACTTTCCTTATTGCAAACTAGATTTCCTAAGAGCATCTTCAATGATAATATGACCATCCTGAAACTGTGTGGGGCCATGGTGAAGGGCTCAGAGTCTGGTGGCCTGATCAGATCCCAGGTCTGCCTATCGGCTGTGGGTGGGATCCTGATTCCTCCTCCAATACCAACCTCAGAAGGCGGTTGTGAGGAGCAATGCAATGAAAGAGAGCAAAGCCCTTCACAGGACTTCTGGCACCTACCCTAGGGGCTACTATTATAATGGCCTACCAGCTACCACCCAGGGGACCGCTTTCTCTAGAGGGCTGATGTTCCTCAGAAAGGACCACCCTTCCCTCCTGCTCCATTCCCTGACCCCGGGATTGAGTCTTCCTCTGCACGCACATCTTCTCTGTCACTAGCACACTGTGCTGCATTGGTTGGTTTTCTTGTCTATCTCTCCATGCAGGCCCTGAGCATCCTAAGGGACGGGATGTGACTTTCATGCTGGGGTGTTCATTCACTCATTTATCACTTACAAAGTGCCTCCTACGAGGCAGGGGGTCACTGAGTGGTAAACAAATGAGGGAAGTCTTGGAATGACCTCCAGAAACACCTATATCAGTGGTCTGATCAGCAAGCACATGTACCCATCGCCTGTGAAAGCCTTATGAAAAGGCCTCGGGGTCAAAGAGAAGGGCTAGGAGGACGAACGGAATTCCCAGGCAACGTAGCTGCCCTTGTAGATCTACAAGGGCCACGTTCTGGATTTCATGCAAATCAGACCTGATCAATCTTCCCCCACCAGCCCTCTCTTTTCCTCCTTGCTCCCTCCTTCTCTAAATCCAGAGAAACCTGGCAATTGTGTAGCAATCCACACAGACTTCTGGATCTTCCAAAGGTAATGTTCAAAAGCCCAGACTCAGGAGGGGCCATCCACACAGTTCATCAGCCAGGGCTTTGAAAACAAAACAAAACAATCCACAGCCACCATCACAGCTTTGTTTGTGACTGTGGTTTCTTTGCTTACTGGAGACAGTGTCCCTCCCACGGCCCCTGGGCTCTGGTCCCATTGCCCTGGAGGAAACAGACCAGTAGAGACGGGAGGGAGAGCCATCGTTCAAAGAGCTACAGCACACCTGAGCTTAAAATGTCCACTCCATCGTCTCCCACAAAAACAGGAACAGGCTCATGGAGTGTTGAAAAGTTCGTCACCACCCCTCCAGGCCCATCACCAGTCCTCATCATCACATACCTTCACATCTGTCAGACCCTTCCCTGGTTTTGTACCATGTACATGCAGTTTCCTGTCTGTCACACTCATGCTCACCAGTAACCCCCAAACCCAGCAAGCTCCTACTTTTCCGCTAAGACCCAACTCCAATATCCTCTTCTTTCTGAAATGTCTCCTGACTCCTTAGTGGCTGGTGCCTTTCAGCCCCAGTTCTCTGCTCGTATTCCTTACTCCACTTAACACACTCTGATGACCTATTCATGTGTCCATCACACATCATGAACTAGGACCATGATGATAAGGACCACGTCCTCTTCATGTTCACGTCTCTGGCACCCAACAGCAGCTACTTATCTCATGTGTATTCCAAACCCACCCTGATACTTCAAGGTGCCATCTAGTTTAGTCTAAACCAAATGCCCCTTACAGCATCAGATTTTCACAAAGAGGCAAACATCAGAGGTAGATTTCACAGGGAACATAGCCTAAGACCCTAAGCAGGTTAGATGTCTTTCCCTAGAACCTGACATGCAAGTAGGAACCAGTTTCATTAAGAATCTGTCTGCTGGTCAGTTGAGAGGTAAGACTCAAGGTGGCGGCCAAGGTGTGATGTCAGAGAGCTGAAAACTTGGTAATGGACCTGAGATTCCTATTCTGGGCTAGTTTACCTACTGGGTCAGACCTTAAAATCCTCAGTAAAAATGCAGGTGATGCCCCCAAACATCTTGGGTCCAACTTTTACTCCAGCCATTAGCACCCAGGGGAATCTGTTCCTCAGGTCAGCCAGCTGGTAACCCAGGTGAGGAGATAATGCCAGGAGGCAGTAAGAGTGTGGGGTGCAGGGGGACGTCGGTGCCCCAGGGAATCTGAGAGGTCTCTAATGAGTTGAGGGACAGGAAGGTTCTCACTCTGCTCCATCCTCAAAAGCAACCTGACTGGAGTATTTCTGTGACCCCTAACAAAACACAAGGCCTTGCACATACCAGGTAACCTCATCCCACTGAAGTTGGGAGTTGACTTGCCAAAACAAGCAAACTCAGGGGGACCCCAGCTGTGGGGGTCAGCTATGGAAGAAGCCAGAACACACAGATGTGCAGGTATTTGTGCATGGCCTTCTGGCCTACAAAGCAAGTGACCAAGGGAACAGCAAGAAAGGGGTTCTGCTTTCAAAGGCGGTGCTGCATTCAGGGAAGAAAAAGATTCCAAGTTGGTGAAGTGATCAGCTGTAAGCCTTGTATCTGACATCACACATAACTCAATTAGGAGGTCAGGGACTGATTCCAAACAGGGTTCTCCAAAACCCTGTATGGGTCATTAAATTCTCTTAGCAAGTTTACCTTTAATATATAAATGGTCCTTATAATATTTGGAGAGAAAGTGTACTCTGCATTGGATCAAGTGTAAGGTGGGAGACCCAGCTGGTGGCATTCACCCATCCATCACACACTCATTGATTGACTTCACCAGTATTTATGTACTCAGAGCACAGTGCAAAGGGCATGTGCTTGCAAAGGACAAAGCTGGAGTCAGACAGTTCCTGACCCCAAATATGCACCTCTCTCCCCAGGCAGGTGTACTGATTTCACACCCTCTTCCCCCAGCAGTAAATGCTGTTTTGACCCTAACTTTAGGGTACACTTACGGCGCCATTTAGCATCAAGTTCACTGATGCTGACCCTGTACTATGACTGAGGACTGACCCCAGTGTCCTGTCTCTCTAAGGATGGGTTCTGGGCAAGAAGGAGAGGAAAAGAACAAGAGTTGCAAAAAACTAATGCCACAATCTTAGGTCACAGGTGTGGTATGGGTAAAAAAGACAGTGGACTTTGGCTCTTATTAATGCACACAACTCACCCCAGCTCATGTTTACTGAGTACTTACTATATATGGAGGACCACATATAAGCCCTCTACCTGCCAAGAGTCTAGTTGTCTGTGTGAATCCTGGCCCTGCCGCTCATTAGCTGTGTAACTTTGGGCAAACTCCTTAGCCTCTCTCTGCCTACCATTTCTTTGTCTGGAAAACAGGGCAATACCAGTTCTAACTTTAAAGGGATGTTATGAGGATTAAATGAGTAAAAACATAAAATGCTAAACTTGAACCATGTCCTGGCATGGGAGGTGGCTGTCAGTATTAAGATGAACAATTATTATCTCATTAGTTAGTTGCACCAGTCTGCAGAGAAGATAGACTATTTCTTCCTCTTTTACCAATAAGGCTTTGAGAGACTGAGTCAACTTGATCAAGGTCAAGGTCACAGAGCTAATAAGTGGCAGAGTTGGGATTTGAACGCTGGCAGCCTGACTCCCAAGCCTGCAAGCTTAACCACTGCGAGTACAGCACTGTGCTAGTTCTCGGTACATAGAGACCAGTGTGGGGGTGAAAAGGGATCCCTATTGTAAACACTATAGGAAAGATATATTGAAAGAAAAAGGTAGAGGAGGGGGCAGCTGGGAGCAACAGAACTGCTACAGAACTGAAGAACGTTTCACACGGCAGGGGACTTGAGCTTTAGTCTCAGAAAATGATGAGGAATTTGACGAGGAGGAAGGGCATTCCAAAGAGTCAGGACCTAGAACACCAAAGCAGTAAACTGGGTGGCAAGGCAGGTGTCTGAAGATGTGGGAAAAGGTGAGGCTGGGAAGGTAAGTTGAGGCTTTACTGCGATCAGCCAGGTGAACCAGTGTTGGCGATAAGATGTTACTCTGAAAGATAGCGATTCTCAAGCTTTAATAGGCACAGGATCTACCTTTGGTGCTGGTAAAACATGTGCAGATTCCCATTCCTTCTGTTAGCACTGGGGAGCTGACAAGCGTATTGAAATAGTGTAGTAGCATGGCCTGCTGTGGTTTTAACAATAGAATTCTGGCACTGGAGCATGAGGAGATTTGGGGACAGAGACTGGTATAATCGGCCAAATTGGAGCAGATAAGAGGATGAGAGCTGGGAATAACAGCACTCTTCATGAACTGATACATTACACCAGGGTTTCTCAGCCTCAGCACTACTGCCATTTGGGGCTGGATCATTCTTTGCTGTGGGGGGTGTCTGTGCATCGCAGGCTATTTAACAGCATGCCTGGCCTCTGCCCACCAGATGAATAGCATCCTCTCCCACTTACATGTTGACAGCCAAAAATGTTTCCAGACATTGCCAGATGTCACAGGAGAGGCAAAAATGGAAACTCCAGTTGAGAACAACTGCTTTAAACCTCCCATCCCTACTTTACAGACAGGAGCTCCAGCCGCAGAAAGATACAGGAAGGCCCCAGCCAGGATCCAAAGGCTCCAGCCGCTGAGCTAACTGCCTCTCGGGAAAGGGACTCAAGCCAGCCTTCTGGGGCAGAATTATATATTTTGGGAGAGACTGGATGATGATTAGCAGTTGAAAGAGTGAGGGTCAAAGGTGAAACGTCAAGGCTTGCCACTGAACTTCGAGGAGAGTAGGGACTAAATAAATGATCAAGATACAATTTGCTCAAAAACGAAAAAGTCTGATCCTCCATGGTGTGAGCCGGCGGGAGGTGATGGGGTCCTGCTCACTCCGGATAGAGGAACCCTGTATAGGGTTGGATGTGAGGTATGTGCTATAAACCAACTGGTACCCAAATCCTGGCTGGGCCCCTTCCCGGCTCTGCGGCCCTGGACCTCTCTGCGTCTCATTTTGCCCGTTTGCAAAATACGGGTAGGAGTCCCTAACTCAGTGGCTTGATGTGACCACTCAGGCAGTCAAAAAGAGCAAAATGGCAAGCTAGCACGATGTGGTTGGCCCTTCTCTCCTTTAGAGCTATCCTCATTGCCTCCACGCCTCACTTGCATCTGGGAACCAGTGCTCCCCTCATTCCTTAAAATCGTGGGGAACCGGACAGAGCCGCAAGGAGCCAACTGCGCCCTTCTCCACCGGCAGAGCGTCCCACTGAGGCTTTAGGGGGCGCCACCGGCCTTTCCACTCCCCAGTCGGCTCTGATTCCTGGGTCCAGGGGGTCCCCAAAAGCGCACGGCGAGCTGGGTGCCTCCAAAAGGGGTGAGATCAGTGAGTTCAACATGCGCCACAGAAATTTTGGACAGGTCCGCACCCGGCAGGCCCGGGGTCAAAGCCAGTCGCTGCCGAGATTGGGCCAGGTCACCCCGTGCTCCCGGAGACGGAGGAGGAGACAAGCGCCGAGATTTGGGAAGGAAGGACCCGCTCTCCGAAGCCAGGCTGCAGAGGCAGAGAGCTGAGAGTTTGGCGATCGAGAAAAAGAAGCTGGGGGCGGGGGAAGCAACAGGAAAATTGGAAGAGGAAGCAAAAAAGAAAGCGCTAGGAAACAGAGTTCCCTCGGGGACCCAGCCTACAGCACCTGGGCAGGGGGTCAGGAACAAAGGAGCGGCTTCAGGTCAGAAGTGCTCTGGGTGCTTCCGAAGAGGGGGCGCTCGGGGGACGCCCGGGGCCGCTGAGGATGCCTGGCGCCCCAGCTCCCGGGGCGCGCTCTCCCGCGCCGCTTACCTTAGCCCCGGCCGCGGGCGCACACTTCCGGGGGCTGCGCTCGGGGCGCGCGGAGCAGAGCCGGGGGACCCGGAGCCGATCACCGAGGGGAGGAAGCGGCAACGCGATGCCCCGGGCTTGGGCCGGCACTGACGCCTCGGAAAGAAATCCCAGTGGAGGAGCCGCCAGGGCTGGCACGGGGTGTGGGGTCCTGGCCTCGGCGCTCACGGGCGGCCGCACCGAGCCCCGCAGACGCTGGAGGAACCCGAGTCAGTGGGAGGAAAAGGTTGTCTCATTTCCTTCGGTCTCCCCCCTCCTCCACCCCCTCGGCTCCGGACCTGCCCTCCCTCTCCCCCGCCCCCTTCCCCAAGCCAGCGGCCCATGTGGGCGCTGGAAAGACGGGAAACCTGAACGGCTGCGGCGAGCGGCGCCTCCCTCCACGCCAAGTTAGTTCACGTTCCCCAACTCCTGCCTGCCTCTCCAAGCTTCCGATCCTCTCCAGGGCCGCGGAGGGTTCCCCATCCGCCGTCCGCACCCTGTCCCAGAACTCTAGCCTTTCCCCCTGCTGGGATGAGTCCAGATTTGAAAGCAGACCTCCAAGCTCTTGCCAGCATCCATTCCTGTCCCGTCGCCTGCCTTGAGCCCCTATTAAACCACCCAACCCAGACAGGATATAAGTACTTACTTTGTTAAATTTGATCAACTTTTTTCCCTCTTAGGGAAGTTTAAAGCCTGATGCATAATCTCGAAGGAATGTTCATTTTAATCAGGAGAGCGCTGAGGTTTTTGTTTGGCCTTGCTTATTCAGAGTTGAGGTTCTGTTTATTAAATTCAGCAACTATTTAGGCAGAGCCTGATAGGCGTTGAGCTGGGCGCTGGCAACGCAGAAATGAATCAGAAGGGCATGTTGTTCCTGGACAATCGTCCTAAGTCACTAGCACAAGCAGAGAGGGGGTCTAGGGATGCTGTGGCTAGAGGCTAGGAGGAATGAGAAAGCCCCATCAGGAGACAGTCTAGAAAAGAACATGGCAGAGTGCGGGGGGGGGGGGGAGGGAAAGATAATGGGGATCCAGTCTATCAAAAAGGATTTGAGCCCCACCCCCCACCCCCGCCGCCGCTCCGGAGGGCGCAGTTGGGGATGGAATTGACAAGACCTGGGGACCAAGAGCTGCTGGGGCAGGTGAGGAGACAAAGAAGGGGAAGAAGGAACTTCCAGACTTCAGGCTGGAGTAACCAGTGACCAGTGGATGAACAGAAGCCAGGGTGCCTTCTAGAGCTGCTACCCAGGTGTGTTCCCGAGGCTGGTAGTATTTAACATCAATTGGGAGCTTATTAGAAATAGGGACCTTCCCATCCCACTTGACCTACTGAATCAGAATCTGCATTTTAGCAAGGTCTCCAGAGAATCACACGTGTACTACAATTTTAGAAGCACTGCTCTCTAAGACCACTGACTGTATACTAGAGTCACTGCGTATTAGACTATGAAGCCCCTACTGTATATTAGAAACACCTGGAGAGCTTTAAAAACTATGAGGTCCCTGCTCCACTCCCTTAAATGCTTATTTAATTGGTTTGGAGTGGGACTCCCACATAAGTATTTTTGAAATGCTTTCCAGATGATCTAATACAGTCAGGATTGAGGACCACTGTTCTAGACTTATTCAAGAGCTACTTATTTCATTTAATCTTGAAATGCACCTCTTCAGAAAGGAAAAGAACACCCATGTCTAAATGAAAATGTAAAGACTAATTATCTCGTTCCCACACAGAGGTAACTGGTCTGCTTGAAAGGACCCCTGTTTCTTAAATTCGTCAGGAAAGCAATTCTAGCCTCAGATGGCTGCTAAATTACTCTCTGAACTTGGGCAGTACTCCCCTCTCAGGCCCCAGTCTTCTTATCTGTAAAATACATGCCTGACTAACTCCGCATTTCATGCCCTGGCCGGTAAGGTGCCATGATCAGAGATACCCCTAACTCTCCAGCTTTACCGTCAGGCAGATGGAGAGGTGGTGTTAAGAAGCGGGTTTTCCTGGGGTAATATGTGTGCCAGCCCCGTGCACGGCCATGCATGTTCATGAGGGATCAAAGGACTGTGTGCTGAGCACAGGGCTACGCACATGACTGGTATCAATAAACATGTGCTAGACATACGAATAAATAATTAAATACACTAATGCCAATAGATGGCATAGGGTTACCATAGCCTGGCGCTAATCCAGAGCCTATGCATTTGCTGCCCCCTAAACCTGGATGAAGGACATTTGGAAATACTCTGACCCATGAACCTAGCTTTGAATGTGTACAACTACAGCTGTGAGAACTACTAACATTTGTTGATCTTAGGGCCCACAGGGCATTGGACTAAATACTCTGCTTAGGATCACCTCATTTCATTAGAATAAGGGTCATTGTTGAGCCCCTGCATTCCAGCTGGTTTTAGGAGCCACAGATAAAGTGGGATGAGAGCTGCCACCTAAGCCAGCCCCTGCCTCTGGTTGTATAGCTTGACACAGGAGGCTCAAGAGCCCTCTTAGGGAGTCTTATGGCTCATTCTCCAGAATATACATCTTTGCCTAGAGACCAACTTTGAGGGAATGGCTTTGGGGTGACTGTGTTGGGGTCCTCCAGAAACAGGTGCTCCCAGAAGCTGTCTCAGACGACCCCGTGGGCTACGACTAAACCTTGGGAAAGGACTGTTCGAAACTGCTGGCTTCGGTGAAGCGTGTGGGTGTGCGTGTGTTGTAGGTGTGCCGGCCTCTCGGTTGCCCTTCCTTTTCATGTAACTTTCTTTTAATCCTCCCAGCATCCTGACAGATTAAGTACTCATGTTTTCCTCTTTTATAAATGAGAAAACTGAGATGTCATAATGTGAAAATCCTTCTGTCCCTGCAGCCAAGCTTCTTAGGAAGGACAGTCCACTGCCACCATTGCCCATGTCCACCACCATCCCCGCCCGACCCTGTCCCTTCCGTGGAAGAGAGTCCTCGCTTTAGGTCCCGTTCGTTTGTACAGTTACATATCATGAAAAGTCTCTATGCTTTATGTTCCCAGCTGTTAAATAGCTGTCTGTGATTGCCTTAAATATTCAAGTATTGTGTGTGGCCTGACACCCCATAGCCTGAAAGGTGATGAGGGGACATAGCTTGTAGACTAAGAGAAATTGAAAGTAATTGGGGTCTCATCTTATTTATACCAAGATGAGAAGATCCAGCATTTCCCTAATGGCACAATTATCGTAAAAGAGGAAATCTTTTATTTTCCATCTCTAGGAGGACATCATGAAAGGATAGCATTACACAGCGATTTGGACATTAGGTCAGATGTAAGGAACGGGCATGAGGCCCCTGTGGCCGACCAGGGCAGTGGCTGCCTTGCAGATCTGCTCCCCCTGGGCCTGTAGGGTCTATTGGACTGGCCTGAGGGCAGAGGGGGTGGGGGAGGTGAGCGCACAAGCCAGGGTTGAGATCCACAGGACAAGCTGGGCAGGGGCAGGGGCAGGAGGGAGCCCATGTGTGCAGGTGCAGCATGCCGCTCTAGGTACAGCCAGGGGTGGGAAGTTAGAAAGAGAAAAAGGTTTATCCCAGGAAACCAGGATCTGAAGCAACCACTCCATGGTCCAGGTCCAGGCCTGTGAGCTGCGCTGGAGTATGAGGAGCCTTGCTGGTGTGGCTGCCAGCAGGCCTGGTCCTCCCCGCAGGGTGTGCAGGACCCCCAAGACACTGGTGCTCAGAACGGGGCTCCACCTCCCCACACACTGACGTCCTGAGCTACGGCATATCCGACTCATAAGAAGATCCCTTGAGTTAGCACAAAGGAGATGCGGTAGTTCTAACCATCAGTGAGGGGAGGCTGTGACAGTCCCTCAGCAACAACATCTTGATGCCGGGATCAGATAGGAGGATCCATATGCCTGCATCACCGCTGGGCCCCACAGATTAGCTGACCAGGGCCTCAGATACATCCCTGCTGCTTCCACTTTCGAAACTCCCAGCCGTGTTTCTACAACAGCAGTGTGACCATTTGACAAAAAGTTTATGGTGGCAAATTTTTACTGCTGGCTTTTGCCTCAAACAAATATGACGTCAGACTTTAGTTAACCCCGTTTTATTGATAGGAAAACTAAGGCACAACACCCAAAGGCAGACAATGGATTAAAGCCAGGCTACCAGCTGAACTAAAGTGTGACCTCCAGGCCCTTACGGTTCTACCCAAAATGACGAGCTGCAGCAGTGAAGTATGAACTGGTACGTCCTCAGTGCAAACCGTCCAGCCCTGTGCAGCCCATTTACCTGTCAGTGCAGTTCAGTTAACTGCCGTTTCCTGCACTTGCCCTTCACAGGGAATTGTCCAGACACCGTAGGGAACCGACACATGGCACTCAGTCCTCACTTGGGGAGTGTTTTGTAGGAACAAATCTGGACGTCAGACCAGACCAATTGAATCAGAATCTCTATGGGTGGGACTTTTCTTTTTTTTAACCTCTACAGGTAACCGAAACATGCAATCAGGATTGAGAACCACTTTGTAGGAAATGCAGAAACAAAACCTAGGCCCTAACAGATGAGAAGTTTATAAAACAGTAAGAAACTCAGTCTAGAAGTGGAGGGTTTCCAAAAGTCATCAGGAAAAGGAAAATATTGAAATCACTCCCTCGTCCAAAGCATGTGAAGACAATGCCAAACTGACAAAAATCCCTAGATTTATCTCAGCCTTGAGTGAGTGAGGTCATCCCCACATGGTCAAGCATAGGAAATCTGGTTCTGGCCCAAGAAGGTACAAATGATTGAAACCAGAATCCTTGCCCCTTCTCCGATGGCACTGCTATTTACAGAAAGCCTTCAAAAGTCCAGCACTTATGAATTCCAGAAGTAGTAAATGATCTCCAGGAGCGACAGAGCAAGGCAGTCATGTAAGCCGAATAATGAAAGACAAAGGAAATTGCCTCATGACCCAATGAGAGGCTAATGGATGTGCAGACAGAGACACCAATGTGTCACCATTAATGATGTCACTTCGGGAAAATCAAGAGGCTGGGATATTTTTTTTTTTTAATGCTCTGCCCTATGGTCATTTTACGTTTATTCATCTTATTCATCTTACAAAAGTGAGCTTGAAAAGAAAATGTGTACTTGTTTAAAATATTAGTTTGGGGAAGCAGGACAATTTCTTTTTCTTTCTTTGTTTTCCTTTTTTTTTTTTTTTTTTTTAACCCACTGTCTCACTTTTGCCATTATGCTCCCTGGCAAAGTAAAGGGATTTCTGTCATTAACCAGATGGCATTAAAATTCATTCATTCCACAAGGGCCTGCTGAAATGAAACTGCTCATTTGATAGTATTAGCCACTAACACCTCCCGGACAGCAAAGGTCAGAGAATGCAGCGCCATACACTTAAACAGGCCAACTTTCACCAACTTTTTACAAGTGCTAATGGATGCCTTTAATCACCAAGTAAATCAATGTTGATGGCTACGTCCTCTCTGAAGTTCTATTTTCCAGATGTAGACAACCAAATTATAACATCCATGTGCCCAAGCTTTCTCTTCCTTTTCTGCAAGTGAAGCTTTACCTGTACAGAGGAATATGAGGGGGTGCTGGGCACACCAGTTGGTTGGTTCAAAGAAATTTTACCCAGGGAATAGAAGCCATACAAATGAGTCCCCCTCTCCCACCTTTCTTAAAATGTTGCATGCCCAGAAGGGATGAGATAATGAGAAGCAAACAACAATTAAGCATCTTCTCTATTCTGTTTCAAAGTGGAGGCTTATCTCTCATGGTTTTATTTCTGTCATGGGCCCCAGTCAGAAGAATGGAAATCTAAATACTCTTGGCTCAACCACTATATCTGACTCGGAGTACTAAAGTAGAAATGAAAATATTTCTCTAGCCAGTTGATGCTGCCCAATACATTACCTCTGATTAATGATGGCTCGTGGCCATTGAAACATATCCACCAGTTAAACCATAAACATAGCTTAGTATAAACTTTGCATCTTTTTTTCCCCCTCCATTTTCTGTAGGGAGACTCTCATGCCCAGGCTGACACCTCCTTTACTTTCTTCATCTCGGCCAACAGGGGTAAATAAACATGAACGGAATCTGAATAAATCGTCCATACAAAGACTCTCTCTAACCAACAGCAAGCCACTGTAAAAGCGAGAGGTTGCAATAATTTTTAAAAAAATGAGAAGATGGTACTGTGAAGCATGCCTAGTGAAATTGCTAATAGTTGTCCTTTAAGAAAATGTTGTTAGATCTTTTAGCCACAATATATATGACCCTAAAAAGTTATCCAAAAGATAAATATCTCTTTCTACTTTTATATTGAAAATACTAGGGGCTCATTACAAAACTGAAACATCTTACTATAATTTTAGTCTCATGACCTCTTTAAAAATTACGCCCTGGGGCACTTGGATGGCTCAGTTGGTTAAGCATCCAACTCTTGATTTCCGCTGAGGTCATAACCTCCCCCATTTGTGTGCTGGAGCCCCACACTGGGCTCTGTGCTGACAGCAAGGATCCTGCTTGGGATCCTTTCTCTCCTTTTTCTCTGCCCTTCCTCCTCAAAATAAGTACACAGTTCTAAAAAATTACACTTTAGGGGCACCTGGATGGCTCAGTTGGTTAAGCGTCTGACTTTGGCTCAGGTCATGATCTCATGATTCGTGAGTTCCAGCCCTGCATCGGGCTCTGTGCTGACAGCTCAGCACCTGGAGCCTGCTTCAGATTCTGTGTCTCCCTCTCTCTCTCTGCCCCTTCCCTGCTCGTGTTCTGCCTCTCTCTCTCTCTCTCTCAAAAATAAATAAACATTTAAAAAAATTACACTTCATATGTGGCAAATTAAAAGTCATATATTTTTTTAATGTTTTATTTATTTCTAGGAGAGAAAGAGAGAGAGAGAGAGAGAGAGAGTGTGAGCAGGAGAGGGTCAGAGAGAGAGGGAGTCACAGACTGAAACAGGCTCCAGGCTCTGATCTGGCAGTCAGCACAGAACCCGACGCGGGGCTCAAACCCAGGAACCGCGAGATCATGACCTAAGCGAAAGTCGGACGCTTAACCGACTAAGCCACCCAGGCGCCCCAAAAGTCATATTTTTAGAGGAATAAGAAGTACTAGAGCTTAAAGCAGAGTATAAAGTAGTTCAACCTAACAGTGTCACTGAACTAGACACTGTGGCCTCTTTCAGTGTTTCCTCACAAGACTGCCTGCAGTGATTCCAAACTCCCCCAAACTCCCCCAAGACTCGTTTCCTATAACCGTGAAAGATGTGAGCTTGATAAAATCAGAAAAATTAGAGCGAGTTGGTCTGAAAGATACATGGGCTGACAGCACAGACAACAAAACATAACAAACTATTCATTTCCTTAAAGAGAGTGCACTAACCCAGGGCTTAACCTGGAGTGATTTCTATTACTCACCTGGTCTGTGCAGCCAGCAACCAGTCAGCCTTCTGTGCCTGTGCACAGCTGATGGAGTTTGGGATCTACTCTGGGTGTGAACAAGGAGTTAAGACTATGGTCCTTACAGAAGAGGAGATAATAAATGAAAGCCTTGATTCATTGGCTTCACCTAAAAGTCCACACTTGGAATTCTTTACGTTAGTGAGTTTGATTAATGTATTTACATTATGGCCCATTTGCTTCATTTCTAATGGTTTAATGCACTTCTCAGAAGCACAGGGTTTACTTGTAATGAGATGTGCAGGGTGACATAGCTGCCACAGATGTGTGTGGATGTGTGACCTAAAGCCCCTGGGCACGCGGGAAATTTGGTCAGGTTGGGGGATCTTCACCGCCCTTCAAAACCCTGCTTGTCAGAACATCCTTCCTCACTCTACTTCCTCTTCCCTTGTCTTTGATCTTCCCACTCTCTCCTTCCCTGCAACCTTTAACATGCCTAAAACTGCCCCATCATTTAAAACATATTAATAGGGGCACCTGGGTGGTTCGGTGGGTTGAGCATCTGACTCTTGATTTCTGCTCTGGTCATGATCCCAGGGTTGCAGGATTGAGCCCCATGTTGGGCTCGGTGCTAGGTGTGGATCCTGCTTAAGATTCTCTCTCTCTCCTTCTGTTCCTCACCCACTTACTCTCTCTCTCTCTCAAATAAAAAACCCACATTATTGTTAAATGAAACTTCTACATTATGTACCCATTTATTGATACTTCTCTAAAGTCGGTAAAACCTTGGATTGCGAGTAACTTGTTCTGCGAGTGTTCTGCAAGATGAGCGAACATTTCTAATAAATTTTAACTTGATAAATGAGCGATGTCTTGCAATACGAGTAGTACTTGACACCAAATGTCACATGATCACAACTGAGCCAATGGTTCTCCTCTCTCTCTCTGCGGAATTGTGTGTGACCATTTCCCACCCATGCTCAATGCTTGATCTCAGACCATGGTCTTAGTCAGAAATCAGTGATCTTTCAGAACATTGGAAAGTGCCCTCAACTGGCACTGGTGTATTTTTGGTCACTTCAAAGAACCTAGGGACAGTCCTTTGCTTTTCCATCTAAGAGTAAGCTTAGAATGGTTTGCTTCATTCTAGGTCAGGTTTCCTGCAGATAGAGACCCTTTCCTCTGCTCCCTTATTGCCAGTTACATTAAGTACAGTATATGACAAGAGTTTATTAATGCCATACTGTAGTCAATATCCGGGCGAGCATAAACAACGGCCTCCATGCAGAAGAAAATTCCACTGAGACAAGAGGTAGCAGTGATTCCATTAGTGATAGTGAAAGTTGTCCTGCATAATACCTCTCCTCTCTCTTGTCTCCCTCACACCAGCCACAAAGGTTTTCAAAGGTAAGTGCAGGTTAATTTTATTTTTCTTTATATTTTGTATTTTCTTTATTATTTTATATTATATTACAGTATTATAATGATTTTTATATGAATATTTTGGGGTTGTGGAGCAAATCATCTGAGTTTCCATTGCTTCTTATGGGGAAATTCGCTTTGATATACAAGTACTTTGGATTACAAGCATGTTTCCGGGACAAATTATGCTCACAAAGCAAGGTTTTACTGTATTTATTTTCATAGACAAAAGTCTCAAACAAATGGGTGTGTTTACCATCATTACTTTTGTAACCTCCATTCAGTACTCAACCCACTGTAGTCTGGTCTGTCCCCAGCACTCCACTGAAACAGCCCTCATTCAAGTCACCAGTAGCCCCCAAATTTCAAAATCCAGCTGCTGCTCCCAAACTTGTGCTGGTGACCTCTTTGCAGTGTTGTCCACTCTTGGCCGCTTCCCGCAGCACGCCCTTACTTCCCCATCCTCTAGATCCCTCCTGCCTTTGTGATCCCTCCTCCTCTGTGACCTTCCTCAGCTGGCTTTGCTTCATAACAAACACATCTGTTCTTGTCACTAAAATCCTTCAGGGGTCTCCCACCTCTCACAGGATATGGTCTAGATTCCTTAGCCTGGGATGCCAAGCCCTTCAGGTGGGCCCCCGCCTGCCTCTCCCACTCATCCAGTAACTACCTGTCATGCCTTCACCCCATCAGCCTCTTTACAGTCTCCCAAACATGTCAATGCTGTTTCACGCTTCTGTACCTTTTGTACAAAATGTTCTCGGCGCCACCCCCATCCTCCCCTGAGGAATTCCAGCTCATCTTTAAAGACTCAGAACAAAGGTGAGCAATTCTGAGAAGGCTTCCCTGCCCCCACAGTGAGCAGAGGCTCCTGAGTCTGCAGCATCAGTGACACTCTGCATGTCTACACTGTGAGCTCTGCACCCTGCTGCCTCACCTGGGGGCTGGTTCTGCAAAGTGTGGCCCAGGGCCTGGAACTTAGTAGGTGCTACTACATGATTAGGGAGCAGGGGACATCACACACTTACTTCCTTGCATTGAATTGAGTTGAATTTGCTCTGAGCTTCTGACTGTCTCCATAGGAAAATGTAATCTCAGTCATCTTTGGGGCATGCTATCTCCTCAGGGTCAGGGGAAGGTCCCTGGTGACGTCATCCATGAAGAGCATGCAAAGAGGGCCTCTGGACTCTGTCCGTGCTTGTTACCACATCCAGGCTTACTGTCCAAATCCTGCATGGGACCAGGGGGCAGGGTCTCCTGAGGCCTGGGCTTTGGACCTTTTTGGCATAAATGTTCTTAAGGCCACAGCCCATAATGTTTAGTTATTTCTACATACCCTCTCCCCCCTCTGGCAGCCCCCAGTGTGGGTGTTGTAGGAAAGCAGGGTCCAGGAGCTCACACTTCATGAACACCCCAGTGATCCTGTTCTTCTTTCCTATTCAGGGACTCAGCCTCCAGCCAAGATGCACACCCTCAGAAACTCAAAGCCACCCCTCCCCCATCACCATGCCCCCATAACTCCCCCTCAACTCCTCACCACCCCACACCATCCCTCCCCACAGAAAATGCAATTCCCCTCAATAAATGTAGGCAGCTAAAACAAAAAAAATAGGAATAAGGATGTCTTCTGTTAGAAAGTCTGTTTTCAAAGACAAGGGCCTCCCCAAAACAATCACAAACCAGGGTCTTCCTACCTTCTTGAGGCAAAGGAAAGAAGAATACAGGAAAAAGAACACGAAACAAAAGAATACCTCAATACATTATTCTGCCATATAACCTTCAATGAATTTGTTTAATCACTTAATTAAAAGCAGAAATTCCCGGGAAAAACAAGAATGAATTTGCTCTCCCAAAGAAAGACACCTCCACCTGGCAGCCCTCCTCACTCAGACTAAACCTCCTTATTCCTGCCTCAGGAAGGGAGACTTAAAAATCTCTGGGATCGTCCCCGTCTGTGGCCCAGGATGCCACTCACATGGCCAAGTTTATTTGAGCTGCTGACTTGGATTGCTGACACGGGCATTTACAGCAGCTGCACTAACCCACTTTCTCTCATGGATGATTTTAATCTCTTTAATTTTTGCCCAGCCTGTGAGAAAACTGGGAGAGAGCATGGCTGGGAGGGGGCGGGAGGTAGAAGTTGCAGGTCATGAGCTGAGTGGTGGTTAAATCCTGTGGGAGGAAGCAAACGCGTGTGTAATCCTTTCAGGAAAACAAGCATTACTGGTGAGGAGAAAGCTGCCAATGTAACTTTGTTCCAAGAATAAATAGCACATTTTCCCTCAGTGTTTGCTTTTCTCTCTTTGATCCCCGTGAAACCCTCTGGAAATGCCTGGCCAGCAATTTTTTCTTCCCCTCCGAGGCTGGGGAGAAGGAGCCACAAGCACGCCCTTGAGATTCCTCAAATGGAGGCATGAAGTAGAGGCTCCCAGGTGATGCTGGAGCCAGGGAGGCTGTAGAAGCTGAGGACCCAGGCATTTTAGCGAGGTTTAGTCACCACAAATATGCCACGGTGTTTCCAAACATGTCATCACGATGCCCAGAAGCTGTTTAAAAGAGAATAATAAAAGAGAGGGTCTATGACCAAAGCCACTGGAAGCCATGACAGTTTGCAAAGGGAAAGAAAAAGCAGAGCTGGCGTGGGTTAATGTTTAGCTTGGGTCCCAGGCAGTGGTAAATGCCTGCACGCAGAGAGGCTGACAACATGCCCTCTCCATGGGGAGTTTATGGTTCAAATGTTCTAAAAACCACAGCCTGCAGTTACATAGTTTTCCCCTCTTTTCCCAGATAGCTTCATTTCAAGGAAGTTGTAGGCAGGACAATACCAGTGAAAGATAAGGGCCTTGTCGTCCAACAGACCTGCACTCAGTTCTGGTTCTTCCCCTTACTCAGTTTGATGTAAGGCTAGCACTCAGTTCCCTTGGCTGTCAGATGGGAATGATAATGCTTACTTTATAGGACAGTCGTGGAAAAGGTATAAAGTGATGTGTGTATCACATCATGCTGAACTCTAAGTGCTCAGTACATGCCAGTTCCCTATCACCACTGTCTCCTCACAACCTATCATTAAAATCAGAAAAATCCTAAGCGCTGATTAATGGCAAAACTTTATACCAGGCACACAGAGAAACCAAGGAGTAGAAAAACACACTCAGTGGGTGGCTACATACGTTAGTCTTCAAGTCTGCGAGTAACAGGCACATGTGTTGTCATAAAACTATGCAGGAGACACTAATCAATGGGTGATCCTGAACATCAGTTCTAAGGGTCCCCCAGAGGGTAGAGGTATCTGAGGGAAAGGCTTATGGAGAGGGGTGGACTTTCTCTGAACAGAGGCAAAGAACAAGACATATTTTGGAAATGCTAATAGACTTAATATATTTAGGATCCCCTAAGGGCAGTTTTGGGAGATATTTGGAAAGGACGTTGGGAATACAGTTGATTAAAGATGATGGCAAATTCTTTGTCACTATTCCTACGGAGAGGTAGACTTTACTTCTCCTATTCTTGAATCTGGGCTGGTAGCAGAAACATGCGGTGCTAGTTTGGGACTTAGCCTTTAAGAGAATCAGCAGCTTTTTCCTCCTGCTTCTTGGAACTTTGGCTCTTAAGACACTGTCTCTCAGAACCCAGACACCATGCTGTGAGAAGCTCAAGCCATATGTAGAAGCCATGTGTAGACTCTTTGATCAAATCCCCAACTGAGCTCCTGGCCAACAGACAGTATTAGGACTAGCCGTGTGAGTGAGCCATCTTGCATATCTCAACCCAGTCTAGCCCCCAGATGCTTGCGGTTGATACCATATGGAGCAGAAGATCCACTCAAGTGATCCCAGCCAACCCACAGAAGAGTAAGAAATAATAAAATGGCCCATGCTGTTAGATACAAATTTGGGAGTGGTACCTTATATAGCAATAGATAATTGAAACAGGAAGTACTTATGAGAGGCCTCTAATGCCAAACACCAAAGAGTATACTTTGTCATCACTGTCATCGTCATCATCATCATCATCATCATCATCAAAACTGTTAGTAAATGATCACTGTGCCAGACACTGTTATAAATTTTTAATATACTCTTAAGATTTAACCTGCTTTTAAACTTGTGTGGTAGATACTATTATTCATGTTTAAAAGTCAAGAAAACTAAAATACAGAAAATTTTAGTAATGTGCTTAAGATTATACAGCCATAAAATATAGTAAAGATGGGATTAAACCAGTCACATCTGACTTGTCTCAAACCTGCCATCTTCCTCCTGCAAAAAGAAGAAGCAATTCGCATGCTGCTAATTTTGGGAAATACAAACAACACATCTAGCTGGAAATTGGCAGCTGGTTTGAAAACCAGAAGCTGAGATGACTGGCTGGCTCAGTCAGTAGAGCATGAAGCTCTTGATCTCAGGGTCATGAGTTCAAGCCCCACATTGGGTATAGAGTCTACTTAACACACAGACACACACACACAGCAAACTATCTGGGCATGTCAAGTCCAAGCAAAAAAATGGCAATGAGTTTAACTCCATTATTCAGTGACTGTATAGGTACATAAAACAATATAGGAAAGTTAAGAATGAAAAGTTTTTAAATAAGGGAGAAATCAGGAAATTAGAAACTATCTCTTTCTGTATAACAACCCCCCTCCCAGAAAACTTGGTGGCTTACATGACAATAACCATTTATTATTTTTCATGATTTCTGGGGGCAGGAATTTGGAAGTGGCTCAGTTGGGAAGTACTAGCTTGGGGTCTCTCAAGAGGTTGACTGGGGTTTAAGTCATCTGAGGACTTACCTGGGACTGGAGGGTCCACTCCAAGGCTTCACTCCACTCACACAGCTGGCAGACTGATGCTGGTTATTGGCAGGCATCTCAGTTCCCCAACAGGTAGGCCTTTCCAGAGGGCTGTTTAAATGTCCTGGTGACTGGAAAACTGCCTTTCTCCAGAGCAAGACCTCCAAAATGTCAACACAGAAGCTGCAACGCCTTTTATGACTTAGTCTCAGAAGTCATACAACATCCCTCCCACCTGACTCTGTGGGTTACAGAGCCATCCCTGATTGAGGCTGGAAAGGACTCCATGAAGTTGTGAAATCATGAATACCAAGAGAAAGCAATCATGGGCCTATCTCAAGGGCTGGCTACCATATTCCTTGATCTACTCTACATAATAAAGGCTTTAAAGCAGGGCATTTGAGGCTTTCACATATGTTTGCAATGCAAGGGAGCAAAGGTCAAGGAGGCTATTTGTGATGATCTCAGCCTGCATCACCATCATAAGAAGGTCTGAAGAGCTTACTTGAAAAGCTGCTTCAGATATCAGAAAACTTTGAGAAATTCCTACCATCCATCTTATCCAGCAACTCTGAAGCAAGAGATTTTCTAGAGACTACTGTTGGCAATTGCAACTGAATACTGTACTTGAGAGGTTCGTTCATAGAAGAGTACCCCACAGCTGCCGAGAACTTCACATCGGCCTCCAGTGAGTGTGGACTTTTCCACTACTCTGCCTTCCAAGCTCCTGCAAATGCCTCCAGAGGCCAACATGACCCTGGGATCATAAAGAGAAGGGAACTCTGGGAAATGTCATCCCTGGCCTCTCCTTGGGTGATGCAGGGAATCTGTGGGTAGAAGTGGGTGGTGGGGATGCTGAGCTGGCCACAGATAATCCAGCCAAAACTTTAGGGGGGGGGGCGTTTCAGTCAATGAAACATGCATAGTACTATGCAAGTTTGGCTTGAAATTCTCCCTTCTGCTCCAAAGATAGTAAAAACAGTTTTTAAATGTTCTTAAATTTTTTTTTCATGTTTATTCTTTTCTAGAGAGACAGACAGAGTGGCAGGGAGGGAGGGACAGCGATAGAGAGAGAGACACAGAATCCAAAGCAGGCTCTGTCAGCTCAGAACCTGATGTGGGGGTTGAACTCACAAACTGTGAGATGATAACCTGAGCCGAAATCAGATGGATTTAACTGACTAAGCCACCCAGGTGCTCCTAAATGTTTTTAAGTAAGATAAGGCATGCTCACAAACAAAAATGAGATAGCAATGAACAGGGGCTGAAGCCATAAACCTATGAATCTAGAAAAGGACAGAGAGGGTTAAAATCCTAGCCCTTTAGGGATGTGATGGACTGAGTGTTTGTTTCCCCCTTAAAATTCATATGTTAAAACCCTAATCCCCATGTGACAGTATTAGGCATGGAAACTTTGAGAGGTGATTAGGTTTAGCTGAGGCCAGGAGGGTGGAGTCCCCACAATGGGATTAATGTCCTTAAAAGAAGAAAAACCAGAGCTGCTCAGTATCTCCAGAAGCACACAAAGAGGTCATGTGGGCATGCAGTGCGATGGCAGCCATCTGAAGCCAGAAATCCAGCCGTCACCAGGAACAGAATCTGCTGGCACTGTAAGGCCACAAGTCTAAACGTCTAAACCAAACTGACTCCATGACAGGCTTTAAGTTTCCCCTCTAAACTAGAAGGCCTGAGTTCCAACTTCCCCGATAGAAACTATCAGGTAGTTACACATGGCCCAAGGCAGGAGAAACCACCCTTGCAACAGCCAATCAGGAAAGGCCAGCGACCACCCTCCACAATACTGAGAGGCCTATAGATAGAAACTATAGATAGGACCCTGTTACCTAATGTTAAAGTTAACCCATTAGTCGCCGAACAAGACCCTAGGCTGGCTCTGTAATTGGTTGAATTTAAAATGTTGTAATTGGATCCCGCCAAAAGTAACGAATACTCTAGACAATGTGTATGGTTAAAGCGGCTGTCAATGATGTTGAATAATTATGATTGGATCACTGTTCCCCTGCCACAACTTCTGTAACTCGCCCGTCACAAACCCCATAAAAACCCTTCTCTGCCTTTGCTTGGGGCTCTCAGCATGGATCCACTGTGTTGGTGAGGTCTGGGAGCCCGAGCTTAAGCCCGAATAAATGCCCTTTGCTTTTGCATACGTGACTCGGACTCCTTGGTCGTGGGATTTTGGGGAGATCGCGATCTGGGCATAACAGCACCTTGATCTTAGATTCCAAAACTCTGAGAAATAAATGTCTGTTGTTAAAGCCTCCTATCCTGTGGTGTTTTAACATAGCAGTCTGAGCTAACTAAGCCAAGCAATTTCAACTCCCGAAGGGTGAAGAGACTTAAAAGCACCCTGTGCCTGATGAAACACCAGAGCTGGGCTCCCCTCATGAATGATGGCCTCTGAAAGCTGAGACCACACTTAGGACTGCGTCTTGTTAAAGGGGAGTGCCTATGGCCCTACGCCATCCACATCTTGAAGAAGAGAAAGGCATTACATGTATTATCTCCTCACTGAAATCCACTACTTTCTTATATTAATTTCATCTTTTTAACTTCTCCAAATTATTTCATTAGATTTACCAATAAATTCTTCTCTCTTAGCCTCATTTCCTCCGTCCCATGTCATTAGTATGAATTTATATGTCTTCTTGCTGAAGTATATCCTTTAGTAACTCTTTCTCCAAGGGTCTATGAAAGGTAAGCACTCATGCTTTTTCTATTTCTGAAAATATCTTTATTTTCTCTCCTCCTCTGTACAATAGTTTGGGTATGGAATTCTAGGTTGGCAGAGGTATTCATTCATAACTTTAAAAGTGTTACTGTCTTCTGACATCTATTATTTTTAATCTCTTTAGCTCTATAGATTTCTGTGTGATTTCTACCGTACCATATCCCAATTCATCATCTCTAAAGAGTTTCCAGTCTAGAGCTTATCTTATGTACTGCTTTGTATTTTAATTTTCAGAGAACATACTGACATTTTCAGGACTTCTGATTCTTTTTTTTCCTATGTCAAGATTCTCCTATGTTCAGGATTCATATCAGAATTGTTTTTGTTTCACAAATCCTTGGATATAAATAATGGATATTATTCTGTTCCTTAACTCTTTGGATATTGTATTCATTTACTTAATAACCTATATATAGGGCTACCTATATATCATTATAATATTTAATATATCATTAGAATATATTATACATATATGGCTAGATATATGAATTCCTTATAACAGTTCTTATCACAACTGCTCTTGTTATTCCCATATTACAGATTGAGAAACTGAGCTCTTAACAGTGTGGAGCCTGCTTTGGATTCTGTGTCTCCCTCTCTCTCTGCCCCTTCCTGCTTTCTCTCTCTTTCAAAATAAATAAACTTAAAAAAAATAATGAAAGGGTAATTTTGAAGGAAGAAGTAGAAGATATCTGGTACAATATTCTTATCAATTTAACCTGTAAGTTCTATGCGATTCTAATCAAAATCTCAATAGGCATTTTCATTGAATTAGACACATTTCCTCTACATTGCATATGGAAAAACAAAAAGACAAGATGTAGCCAAAATAATTCTGGAACAAAGATTTTACCTTACAAGCTATAGAGGCTTACTGTAAAGTAAGACAGCAAGAGTAACAGCCCAGAGATGGACAAACAGATCAATGGAATAGGATAAAGAATAGAATAAAGAACATAGACCCAGTATAAAGTAGACATATTACAGTCCTTGTTATAAAGTAGATGAGGCATTATAAATCACTGGGGAAAAGATTATTTAATAAATGAAACTGAGACAACTTGACTTCCATATAGAAATTTTCACAGCTAGTAAATGCCTTTGAACCTCCATTTTACACCATTCAAAAAATAAATTCCAGATTGATTGAGAAAATAACAATGGCTTTGGAAAGGGAAGGAACTCCTAAACAAAATATAAAAATCATAAATCATAAAGTCCTGTTTAATTTGATTAAATCAAATCTACAGCTTCAGTACAATAAAGGCCACTTTACTGAGAGGGATAAGTGTTCCTTCCTGGTATTCACAGAATAACATAAATGGATGATTAGCATATGAAATACTAGTACAAGGAAAATGAAAACAACACTGAGCTTCCATTTAGCATTTTTCAATAGGACAAAAGTTGAAAGCCTTGAAGTGCCTGCCTGGCTCAGTCGGCTAGGCTAGTCCGTTAGGTGTCTGACTTCGGCTCAGGTCATGATCTCACAGTTCGTGGGGTCGAGCCCCGAGTACTGACAGGTGGCTCAGAGCCTGTAGACTGTTTCGGATTCTGTATCTCCCTCTCTCTCTGACCCTCCCCTGCTCACGCTCTCTCTCTCTCTCTCTCTCAGAAATAAATAAAACATAAAAAAAAAAGAAATAAATAAAACATTAAAAAATTTTTTAAATAAAAAAATTTTTAGCAAAAAGCTGAAAGTCTTACATATTCCTTTTGGCTAAAGTAAAGAATAACAGGACTTGTTAAAAACTGCAAATGTAAGTAATATTTGATTCAACCACTTTGGAGAATTGTTCCATAAAAATTGGAACGTGGAAAGTGAAGACCCACTGCTTCTAACTCCAGCTTAATACCTCAGGTGAAGTTCTACCCCTACACTCTAGAAGGGAGCTCTGTTTGCAATCA
The DNA here is from genome assembly GCA_017311185.1 of Proteles cristata cristata. Lineage (NCBI taxonomy): Eukaryota > Metazoa > Chordata > Mammalia > Carnivora > Hyaenidae > Proteles > Proteles cristata. The sequence continues at coordinate 143,489 of JAESUZ010004083.1, read as the reverse complement.
TAAAATATTGAAAACACCCCAAATGTACATCAGAAGGAAAATAGATAGGTGCGCCTGGGTGGTTCAGTCAGTTAAGCATCCGACTTTGGCTCAGGCCATGTCCTCATGGTTCATGGGTGCCTGCCCCACATCAGACTCTCTACTGTCAGTACAGAGCCCGCTTCAGATCCTCTGTCCCTCCCCCTTTCTGCCCCTCCCCCACTCATGTGTGCTGTCTCTCAAAAAAAATTTTTTTTAATTTTTAAACAGATTAAAAAATATTTAAAAATTTAAAATAGAAAATAGGTAAGTACTGATATAAATAATAAAATATAACAATTAGCAGCTGAATTTTTACTATATATATTTTATATATTCTATATTTTATTTATATGTATTTTTTATATGTCAGCAAAAATAAATTTCTTTTTTTTTTTTTTTTTTTTTTTTATTTCTAGAGAGAGAGAGAGAGAGACAGCGTGAGCAGGAGGGTCAGAGAGAGAGGGAGTCACAGACTGAAACAGGCTCCAGGCTCTGGAACTGGCAGTCAGCACAGAGCCCGACGGGGCCAGAACCCACGAACCGCGATCATGACCTAAGCGAAAGTCGGACGCTTAACCGACTAAGCCACCCAGGCGCCCTTTTTTAAATAAATTTCAATAATACAGTGTTGAGTGGGGAAAGTTGCATAACGCTATGTACCATATGAGACCATTTCTGTACATTTTGTGAAAAACAAGGATATATTGTTTGTGGATATATATGTGTGTACATTTATACATCACAAATTCATGGTAGTCCTTGCTTCTGGGGAGGGAAGGAGGTGAATGGAAGTAGAGAGATGAGCAAAAGACACTTCAGCTTTATTGTGATGCTTTATCTCTTTAAAAAGAAAAAGAAATGAAAGCAAATTTGACAAAAAGTTTCCATTTATTGGTTTTTGGAGTTGAGCACATTAATGTTCATTCTCTGTAGTTCTTTTGTATTTTCCCCCAATCAAGAAATCAAAGGCCTGTTGCCCTTTCTATCAGAACACATGAATCTATCAAAATGTTTTAATTCTTTCCTATGTTTAAGATGCACTGAGAGCCAAATAAGATAGCACCAAACACCGAAGCTGGCCTAACCTAGAAGCCTCAGGATTTCTAAGAGAAGACAGCCATAATGGAATTGGTGACCCAGAATTGGTCAGAGGACTCCATATCCTGCATGAGCCATGCTGACTGCCACAAACTTATCAACGTCAACTGCCTTAAAGGAGTCTTCCGCTCCCCACAAACTGCCTACCTCACATGTTGACCATGACCACGTCAATGCCCAGGAAAAACAGGAAAACCTGACCAGGGCTTCACATAGGAAAGAGTCAAGTGAGTCATTACATTTTCAGCCATACTAATTCCGAAACTAGAACATGCATTCACCTGGTAGAATTCCCTTGGAGCCAGGATGAGTAAGGAGGGCTTTTTTTTCTTTAGCAAATGCGCATTCTCAAAGGATTTCATTACCTAAACTAGCTGGTTCCCAAACTCTTTCTGTACTAAATTCTAACTCTAATTGTGCTGGCAATGGTAAGCTGGTTCCAATTGAGAAAAGTTAATTCTCCTGGCCCAAATCTATACCAGGCCAGTTTGCTGAAGGAACACACAGAATATGATCAAGGAAGTAGTTAGTAGTTTCCAAGAAATCAAAGTGGAGATTAATAAAGTAATATCCAAATTTTCAAACAGGGAGAAAAGTGAATCTCAGGAATTATGCCAATTAGAAGGAGTCTAGAACATATTGGTGACTATGAAAATAAAAATATGACAATGTGAATGAAAGGCAATTTTCATGAGTTTTGAAACCAGGCAGGCCTTGAAAGCCAGCTTCACCCTTTAAGAGAAGTATGAAGTTGAAACTCTTCTTATCTTCTCTGAGCCTTTGTTTCCTCTTCTGTAAAATGAGATTATTTATACTTACTCCACAGGATTTTTATGAAGATTATAAGCAGATGAAGGTAAGACATTCATCATTGAACCTACACATACCAGTTACTCAATAAAAAGTAGTGACGATGCTGATGTGATGAAGGTGATGATGATTTATAAACATTGAGAGAGAGTACAATGATCATTAAAGAATAGGAAAGATACATTAATAGTGGTTCCAGACTGATTTCATTTACTATTAACTTGGGTCATTAATTTGATAAATGAAGGAAATACCACTAACCCTAATCTGTCTTCATTTTATTACAGCAGAATCTTGCATTATGTGTTCAAAATGATATCATGTTACCTATGAGGAGGGACATTTAGTCTGTTAATAACCATACCAAGGGACTAATTTTGTTTATAACCAAGATGCTGTCATGTTTTATAGTTTATTATTTATTGATGGTTTGGGTCAATTCATAGTAAAGGTTTTCATTTAGGCCTCCCTAGATAGGAAATTAACTTATCAGATTGGGACAATCTATATTTTCTTGAAGATAACAACTGTATAACTTTCATTATCACCTCCCCTAAGGAAAACATTTTAATGTTATTTAATCTCTCCATAAAAGAAATTAAATACTAAGGAATAAGATTTTGTTGGGTAGGGCTGAGCTTTGGAGAGCTACAAACCATTGAAACATAGAGACTTTTCCACTAATCACTCCCATTGAGAATGCATGGATTAAGAGAGAGAAATAACTCATGCATTTTATTTTATTTAAACAGGCACTATTCAAATTCATATGATATTATAAACATTTTCTCATGTTATTGCCAACTTTTTATTTGGTATTCACATTTTATTTGAAGAGGCATTCAGTATGAGTCAACAAAGAGATACAGCCGCTAAAGGAGGTATCATAATCATGAGCTATGTCAAAAAGCCGAAACTTCCGTGTTGAAGATGGAAGTGGTAGAAAATCTACTGTACGTTGCATTGGTGAGACTTCTTGAGTTTGGATCCAGTGCTAGACAGCAAACCACCAGTGAAGTTCTGACAAGCTGCAAAGAATCAGAGTTGCAAAGCTTTGCCAAATATCACACAAGGAGCCAGATCATATGAGGAACCAGATTACAGGAGAAAAACTCAAGGGACTCAGAGTGATAAGACTGAAGAAAAAGAAATGTAAAAGGAACATGATAATTACTTAAAGGAAGAAAACAGGCAGGAAATTGTGACTCAAGAATCCCACCCACAAAGCTGCCATTTATGAGTAGGAGTCAGGAAAACATTATTAGCTATGCAAGGACCCAGAAAACACACAACCCAGCTCTTTTTCCTGAATGAACTACTACTGCCATGTTTTTCTTTTAAGTTTATTTATTTATTTTGAGAGAGAGAGAGAGTAGGAGAGGGACAAAGAGAAAGGGAGAGAGAGAATCCCAGGCAGGCTTCACACTGTCAGCACTGAGGCCAACACAGGACTCAAACTCATGAACTGTGAGATCATGATGTGAGCAGAAATCAAGAGTAAGACACCAGCTGAGCCACCCAGGTGCCCCCTATCACCATGTTTTAAAAGTTGAATCCTCAACTCTATAGGGTGTCATGGATTCCCTCCTAGAACAGGAAAAGAAAGACATCAGGAAACAACTAGGGACATCTGGAAAAAGTCTATATTTTAGTCAGTGAATGGCACCTATGTCAGTTTCTTTTGTTAAATGTACTAAGGGTATACAAGAGGTTTTTCATATTCCTGTTTTACTCTTAAATATTTGAACTTCATGCTGGAGAGACTTCTTCTGGAGTTTTGAGTCTACTCCCAGGCAGCAGACTACGAGCCTAGTAAAATAATTTTTAAAAGCTGCGTGCACAAAGATGTTCGTTACATCATTACGAATGCTCGTGAAAATTGGGAAACAACAGTATAGGAGCTGTTAAATTATGGTACATCTCTATGACTACATGTCTTGAAGCCATTGCACATGTTTATGAAGTTAATATTAACATAAGGAAATATTTATGATGTAATATGAAATTTAAAAGCTGGATGGATACAAATCTGAGTTAGAGGCCCAACTGCTATGCAATTTAAGTGGATAGAAAAAAAGACATGCAAAATGAATACACATTTTCTCTGGATACTGGGTTCTTTTTCTGTTTCTCTAATAGGTATCATATTACTTTCATAAAAAAAAAAAAACATGAAAAGAATTGAGCTAGTTTCATTTTGTCAATGGTTTAGAGGCCAACAACCACTCCCCTCTCTCCCCCAGGCTTTGCCTGACTATAGAATGCTGAAGGGCTGCAAATTAATGTCTGAAGATTGCACAGCATAAAACCACTCATAAGGATTTTTTTAAGAACACGAACTATGGCTTAATCCATTAGAACTGAAAAAAAAAAAACCTGTCTGCATGTTTCTAAACAGTCACAAATGGCTTAGAGGCAAGAAGGCAGCAAGATGGAAAAGTATGCCAAAGATATCTCAATGGGAGATGAGTGTCCCATATATAAAGATGGAAAACAAAGCTGGGGGATGAGGGGGATTAGAATCTGTCACAGATCTTGGACAAAAAGCTAATATTACATTTGGTGCAGACAAATGTTTGTAAAATAAGTGTGGCAATAATCCAAGCTGAAAAACATATTTAAGGATGGCATTTATCCAGAACAAAGATTTAAGTGTTACTACCAAAAAATGTATCATGCAACAATCATCATGCAAAAAAGACCAAGAAAAATCCAAGTCAGGAAGCTGAAACGCCACAGGCAAAAAAAGAGCACAAAGCATGCAGGGATTGCATTATATCATGGATAGCCTTTGCTTGCACAAGCCCATCATTTCCCCTGATGAGGGCTCCTTACAGAAAGCTGATGAAAACAGAACCTTAAGCTCAAAGATGAAAGAGAGCATCATCCCATTTATATGGGGGAAATTCTGGCCAAATGATACCAGCACCAAACAATATCCATCTTGCACAATCATCCTCAGGCATTTAGGAGTCCCAAAACTGTTGTGGAGACCAGCCAGGAGTCAGAATCCCTCCAAAGATACCCCATCCAGCTGGGCATTTTATTTTCCGATGGGCCACAGATGTACATGAATTGTACGTAGGTTTTACAGATAATCCATTTGCTAGCCAGAAATATGGGCTTTCTTAGCTCTGATACCAAAGCAAATCAAAACATATTTTAATAAATTTTGTTTCCACAAAACACTTAAAGGCCTGTTACTAGTCTGAGTTAAATTTCATCCCTGTTAATTATGGAAATGGTATAAACAGGCTATGTTATTATCAAGCCTATGGGATATATTTGTAGTTTAGTCTAGTATGTATATCCCCGTCTCCAAAACTTCAGAATTATGACTTCTTCCCAGTGGATACAATACACTTTTAACCCAAATAGTCAGACTGCAGGAAGCTAATGTTCAGCAGGTCTGAATATCTTGAAGTTTCCATTCCAAGATCAGCTACAGAAACATAAATAATGATTCATATGCATTTTATAAATCTGAGACTTTCTTTTAATACCATGAATTCATTTCCATCAAAATATCTACAATTTCTACAAATCTGTATTCCCTCTGAATTCACAGCAGTTTGATAAGGAAAAATATGTCCAATTTGAGTCTGAATGTCTTTACTTCCTTCAATAAATTAGAGGTCCTCTTGACTTTTTCCCCCTACAATTTCAAGGTTAGTGTGTTCGTGTCTTGTCATTTCACCAAGGATATAAAATTTTCTGAGCCATTGAGAGCCTGATAAATGGGGTCTCTCAGGATATAGTCAATTTCCTCAAATTGGTGATGTGAGAACAAAGCCAGTTAACCTCTTCTGACTATGTTAAGTCAAATCAACTTTTATTCTCTGCTCCATCTTATTCAACTATTTCTCAAGATACAGTCCTGAAGAAAATTCAGCTTTGTTTACTTTCTCTTTCTTATTGTGTAAGAAAACCTATACAAACATTCACAGGAGAAAATTTCCTGATGGATTAATGGAAACTATCTTGCAGACACCTATCTTCTCTTTTAACGTAAATGTAGATTCCCGTCCTACTCTTCATTGTGGTGGCCCATCTATGACATGGAACTGAATTTTCCCAAGGTACTCTGTATATGAGTAGGGAGGGGCAAAACCCCACGTCACCCCAAGACCAAATAGCACATTGACTGAAACTCACTGAGAGTTGGTCCTTTTTTCTCTCGTCCCAGGCTCAAAAGGGAACAAGATGGAAAGGAGAAATAAGGGCTGTTTGCCAAGGCCCACCGTCCATGAGCAAGATTTTCCCTGTTCACTGGAGGCAAAGACCAGTCAAGGAGAAGTTACAAGGGCACATATTTGTCATGGGCATGAGCAACTTACAAAAATATTGCCACAAGCCACAAGCCACAAGCCAAGGCTGCTCTTTGAGATTTATGATCTGTTTGTTTCCGTCTCATTTGGGCCAGCTTTTTTGGAGAACAGTTTTGTTCCCAGGGTACTTATTAGTAAGGGCTGTAGACGTGTTGCAGCTTGAAAGCTGACTAGGATGTGAATATGTAAGTAATATTCAAAAACAGTGGGCACACGCAGCTTATAAGTCAGGATAGGGTCTTTGGGGAAATGCCAATAGACAATACTGTCAGAGATAAATCTGAAGATAGATTTTTTTTTTACACTGTCTGGGTTCCTTCCTTCTATCTACCCTGTTTAACTTATGTAAATAATCTAGAAAAACTATGGGTAGATGAGAATATTACATTAATGAGACAAACCATCCTATGTTCTCTGTTCTCTTGCTCAAGAGAAGCATTTAATATTTCAGAAGTATCTGACTGAATAGAGCAATATAAATCAGATAGGATGAATTCTGATCTCCTAATTCAAGATGGATGACAGATTTCACATGGCAACTTTAAAAAAAATTTTTTTTTAGTGTTTATTTTTGAGAGGGAGAGAGAGACAAATTGCAAGTGGCAGGGGGGCAGAGAGAGAGGGAGACACAGAATCCAAAGCAGGCTCCAGGCTCTGATCCATTAGCACAAAGCCTGACTTGGGGTTCGAACCCACAAACTGTACGATCATGACCTGAGCCAACATCGGGTGCGTAACTGACAGAGCCACCCAGGTGCACCTCACATGACAACTTCTGCTTTCACTTCAAATTCTTAGAAAGCATAACTCACTCTCGGAGAACCTGAGTGGTTCCATCAGTTAAGTGTCCAACTCGGACTCAGGTCATGATCTCACGGTTTATGAGTTCGAGCCCCCCGTTAGGCTCTGTGCTGCCAGCTCAGAGCCTGGAGCCTGCTTCAGATTCGGTGTGTCCCTATATCGTTGCCCCTCCCCTGCTCGTGCTCTGTCTTCCTTCCAATCTCTCACTCTCTCTCTCAAAAATAAATAAACATTAAAAAAATAAAGAAAGGATAATCCACTCTGAAAAATAAGATATGGGGCATCTGGGTGGCTCAATCAGTCAAGCTCAGACATTGACTCAGGTTATGATCTGACAGTTTGTGAGTTGGAGCCCTATTTCAGGCTTGCTGCTGTCAGCACAGAGCCAACTTCTGATCTTCTGTCCCCTCTCTCTTTGCCCCTGTCTCGCTAATGCTCTCTCTCTCAAAATTAAATATATTTTTTTAATTTAATGAAAAATAAAATGTACTGTCAGAGGACCAGAAATCAGGAAAAAGGTCATTAAAACATGGAATATGGATAGGATTGGATTGAATGAGAAAACCACAACCAAAATGCACACAGAAGTGGGCGCCTACAAAAGGCAAAGGAAGAACAGGGCACAGCCTACAGGAGGGCAAAAAAGGAGGGTCCTGTAATCACTAACTGGATTCTTCCCTAAGCATTTACTGTAAGAACTACCGGGTGTATAGAATCCTTCCTCCTTCCATCTTCCCGTCTTCCTCCCATGCCTCCCACTTGGACTGATCCACTTGGATCAGGCAGCAAACAATAGGGGTCTCTGCACTTATAGATGAGCAACGAGCACAGGTACTTGGATAGAGAAGCAGACTCTTCCCCCAGCAGGTAGGAGGAGCTCTTCTGCCCAAGTCTAACTAGCAAGGGAACACACCTCGCAGCAATTTGCTCCTTCCTAGGCCAACGCCTTAAGTGCACTTGAATATAAGTACAGCCAGGGTGCAATGCTTCTTTCTCACCCTGTCCCATGCAGGCTAGTAAGCAGGTAACAATGCATCACAGCTAACAGACAAGACCATATGTAGACAATTGCTTACAGTCACAAATCCTCAAACATTGAAGGAAAGCTAACACCTTCATTTTGGGGGGCAGGATTCTTTTTATTAAATTTTTTAACATTTATTTATTTGAGAGAGAGAGAGAGACAGAGTGTGAGCTAGGAGACGAACCGAGAGAGAGGGAGACACAGAATTTGAGGCAGTCTCCAGGTTCTTAAGCTGTTAGCACAGAGCCTAACACAGGACTCACAAACCTTGAGATCATGACCTGAGTTGAAGTCTGACGCTTAACTGAGCCACTCAGGTGCCCTGGAAAGTTAACACCTTTAAAAAGAGGCACCAGACTCAAGGAATACAAGAACTTGCCTAATAGAAAACAGAGGTAATGGGGTAGCCAGAAAAAACAAACACAAAATAAGTTAAAAGAAATACTCAGAAAATAATTGCAATGAATATAGCTGTTAAAGGAAGAATATGGAGGAAATAAAAGGAATGTCAATAAATCAATACTAAAAAGACAAGTAGCCCAATAGGAAAATGAGACAAGATTCTGAAGAAATAATTTATAAAAATAAAAATATAAAAACAGCTTAATCTCACTATTAATGGAGAAATGCAAATAAAATATCATTTTCACCTTTAAGATAAAAGTTTCTTAAGAATAATGATGGCAGAAATAGTGGGAAATGGCAGTTCTTATGTGATGATCCAGCCACCTGAAGGCAGATTAAAGAGCATCTATTAAAATGAAAGTCCCGGATTTTTTGAGAAAGCCATTCCATCTTTCTGTGTGAACTCTAAAGAAACATTCACATATTTGCACAAATCACATATTAAAGATGTTTGTGGCCACACTATTTGTAATAAAAAATCTTGGAAATAACCTTAATACTTTTAAATAGAGAAATTATTAAATATACTATGGCACAACCATGTTATGGAAAACAATTAAATAGAAAGCAATGAGATTTCTCTATTTATACTGACATGTAAAACTTTTTTTTTAAGTTTATTTATTTATTTTGAGAGAGAGAGAGCAAGTAGGAAAGAGGCAGAGAGAAAGAGAGAGAATCCCAAGCAGGCTCCATAGCACCAGTGCAGAACCTGATGTGGGGCTCAAGCCCACAAACCTCAAGACCATGACCTGAGCCAAAGTCGGACGCTTAAACGACTGTCAGTCAGGTGCCCCTACATGGAAAACTTTCTAAGATATGTTAGTAAGTGAAGAAAGAAATTTGTAGACCATAGGTACACTAGATTCCATATATGTAAACAAAAAACAAATTAAGGTGCACAAATACCACCTAATTTTACAGATACACGTATATGTGTATACACAAACATGTGTATAAAAATGTGAAGGGATACACATATAACTGATGACAGCAATCCAATCTTGGAAAAGAGAATGGGAATGGGAGTTAGCAAAGAGGGATTTCAGCACTTTTTGCAATAAGTGAATTATCTATTAGCAGAATATATACACATACTGCTGGAATAAAATACCACAGCTTCTAAATTCAGAAACCAAATTCAAATATAGATCAAGTAGGGAGATCCTTAATTATTTGTTAACCAGTAAAATAAACCCACCACCTAGGATACCATGAAGCATTGGTGACTATCTTTGCAAACGAGATGAAAGAAAGCACCTACTCAGTGCATGTTCTCATCCTGAGCAAAGGAACAAGGGTCAATGGCAAGTTGCAGCTGCTTAGATGTAGCACCTCAGCTGGCTCTGGAGAGAATGCAGCACTTCCTCTCTCTGAATATAGGGTTCTCAGCATCCCTACTACAAAATGAGAGAAAAATTATCTCTAAAAATAAAATCTGAATACGTAGAGCACAATTTTGCTGAGTGTGGGAAACCCACATTCATTTCACTGGCAAACGGATTCTCTCACACCAGTGGCTTTTCAAAGAAGTCAAGAAACGTGCCTTGTAAGACAGCCCTTTATTTTATTTTTTTTTATTTTACAAGACAGCCCCTTGAAAAGACAATATTACACAATCTGTTTTATACCTTTAAGTAGAATTTTCCCTTAATTCTTAAGTAGAGGATTCATCTTTATCAGAGTCCCATGTGATAGGCAAACAAAAGCTATTACCTTTCAACTGATAATGTCGTGTTTTCAACACTTACTGTATGTTCTGAGAATACTGACAGGTCCCTGACAAGTTTACTAGGGGGAAAAGTGTTCACTCATGCAAGAAAGGGAATAGAACTTTGTGATTAATAAGTCTGTAAAGAGGAAAAACAGAAAAGTCAAATTGATTATGGGGCATATCCTTCCCAGTAGACACAGACTTCAGAGTGATAAGCCTAACATCTCTGGCTCTATCCGTTGGCTAGCTAGATGATGTGATAATACAAATTTCCCCAAATTTCAGTGACTTCAAACAATAAAAATTCTTTGTTTGCTAATATCACGTGTCCATTGTAGGTCAGCAAGGAGGCCCTATACGTCATTCTCAGTCAGGGGATGCTGCTGATAAAACAACTACCATCCCAGGGCACCTGGGTGGCTCAGTCAATTGAGTGTCTGACTTCGGCTCAGGTCATGATCTCACAGTTCGTGGGTTTGAGCCCCGCATCGAGCTCTGTCCTGATAGCCAGCTGAGCCTGGAGCCTGTTTCAGATTCTGTATCTCCCTCTCTCTCTGACCCTCCCCTGCTCACATTGCCTCTCTCTCTCTCAGAAATAAAACATTAAAGAAAAAAAACTACCATCCAGAACACTGCCGGTCAAGAGAGAATTCTGAAGGGTTTTGCACTTGTAATAAAATGCTCTGTCCCAGTAGTGACACATATCACTTCTGCTCATTAGCCAGAGTTGTTTATGTGGTCCCACTCAATCACAGGGATCTGGGAAATGCAATCTTAGTATATGACAAGAGGAAAAAGTCATAAATATTTAGCAAAAAACACTAATGACTAACGGATTCTTTCCTTTTATTTACACACATTAGGTTGGTCCAGGAGCATCATCGAGTTAAGTGAAGAGTAAGTATTTTAAGAATTTTGAATCCCCAGGTTGGCTTAACAAGAGAATAGAAATAACATATTGCACCCAGGAATTTTAGCATAAATAGAAACTTTCCAGTAATGGTAACTTTGGTAACTTTTGCTGAAGACATTCAGGTCCAGCAGTCCTCGTGCAAGGTAATGCACTAGCCTTCCACTCTCACAGACCACTGAGACTGGTGAGCCACCAGGTGACCCAAAGGGAGCCACAAGAACCAATGCAATAGAGTGAAAGAAACACTGGCTGAAGGTCATAACACCTACTACCTGGTTCTTGTTCTGATTACCTCTTGCTGCACAGCAAACCAGCCCCAAACCTAGTGGCTTAAAATCCCAACAAGCATCTCATTTGCTCAAAATCTGCATTTGGGGCAGGGGTTTGCAGATATGGCTGTTTCTTCTGTTCCATGTGTTTCCAGGAAGGAGTGCTTGCCTGGAGCTAGAGGACCCACTTCCAAGTTGGCTACACAATGCAGGATGTCAGCAGGGGCTGTTGACCAGGGACCCCAATTCCTCTCTCTGTGTGTCTGTCTCTAGGGTGCTACTTGGGCTTCCTCCCAGCATGGCATCTGGGTTCCAAGAGTCCATGTTCGCAGAGGAGGAAGTAGAAACTTCCAGTATCTTAATGCCTGAGTCCAGAAACTGGTACCATGTCACTTAGACAGCTTTCTGTTAGCTAAGTGGTCACAGAACCTGCCCAGATTCCAGGGAAGGGATACAGTTCTGCTCTCAATGGGAGCAGTGTCAAAGAATTTGCAGCCATCTTGAATCTGCCACAGTCCTTGCTCTGCCTTTTGGGCCTCAGGCTTCTCACCTGTGAAATCAAAGAGTCAAACTGGATTATCTTTGAAGGCCTTGCCAATCCCCAAAGGCTATGAGTCACTGGATCTGATGCATAATTTGCTGACTGACAAAGAAGCCCAGTCTGCAAGCCCATACCCTTTGTAAACTAGGAAGCAGTGACAGTTTAACAGAGCCTGAGACATTCAGAGCTCAAGGGGCAGCAATGACCCTAGGCTCTGAGGCCCGTCTGCATTTCCCGCTAGACTCTCTGCTGGTTTTTTTTCCCCAAAGCCAAACTTGTATCCTAATTCCTAGAACCTGAGAGCAGCTGCCCTGAGGGTTTCCTAACCATCCACATCATTCTTGCCCCGTCTCTTAGGCAATAATTCCTAAATTAAGCAGACAGTAAATGAAGAAGAAATCTCGACAGGAGATTGGCGGAACTCACCAGCAAAACAAAGGGCTTCAGTAGGTGGGCTCTAGTCCCAGACAGCCTGGATTCAAACACCCCCAGGACCACATTCTAGCTGCAAGCCCTCGGATAAAGTAACTTCATCATTTTAAACTTGGTATTTGTTTTAAAATGGTGATATAGATAGCACCTATCTCAAAGGGTTGTTTCAAGACCGACTTGAAATAATACATATTAAACAGTTAGTCCGGAGACTGATCCATAGCAGACACTTGATATGTATTAGCCATTGTTTTTATTAAGGCATAATGCAAACAGTCATACATTTTCCAGAGCCAGAGAAGATGGGTCTTGCTAGAATGAGCAATGTTAGCCCAGCACTGCAGATCTGCAGTAGGCCTGGTCACTGGCCACTGGAGCCCCATAGAGGAAAAGGTGAGCATGCGAACATCTCCTGCTCACCCGGCATCGGTGTGGGGAGAGCCCCGCTTTGGCTGGGCATTGCTTGTTAGTCTTTTACTGATCTCAGGGTGGACACCCAGCTCACATCCTAGGCCATCCAGAGCCTAGGGATATTTGTTGAGGGTCTACCATAAGTCTACCAGACACAGGGGCTCCAACAGAGAACAGTCCAGACAAGGAGGACCTGCCCTCATGGAGAGCACATTCTATTGCTTACTCTGTCTGAAAGGCACACTTTTCAAAAGTCCTCTGCTGAGTCATTGGAGTCTGCCCGGACTCTCAGTCTCACATTGGAGACTCTGCAGCTTTCTCTGATACCAAAAAGCTGGCTTTGCAGCCTCTCTTACGGGTGACTGGGTGTGCGCAATGGGAGGGGAAAGACTGTATACACTCTGGACAACACTTTTATGGCCATATGGGAATATTTTGGTGATGTTGTAAAGTGTATTTCCTCAGTGTTATTACAAAACTGCCAGCTCATTTCTGAAGAAACGCAAAACACAAACAAGCTGGCCTTGTTTGCTTTATCAATGCTGTACTGTAGTGCTGAGTTTAGGGAGGCGGCTGTCCCAACAACATCTTGTAACGTCCGTGCTGACTCCTTCAGGAGATGGCTCCAGGGCTCCACGGCTTCCTGAATAAGGAAAAAAGTCCATGTCAGATGTGGGGGAGAGATTCAGACATGGAGGAACCAGGCGACAGGAAACACAGTCTGGCACTGCAGTGGGTGATGGTCAGCTCCTGGCAAAGGCAGAGCACAGGCCAGCTCGCTGTCAGCCACGTCCACAGAGTCCCTCACACACACCACACGCTCTGGCCCTTCTTCTCAGTCACCTCCTGCATGGGATCCTCTGCCCCCTGTACCTCCTTAAACATGACCTCCACCAAAGTTTCTCTTAGACCGCTCACAGTCTTTTGCTGACAGATTCTAGATAAAGATACAGCCTGGGCATCTCCCCTGAGCCCTCACTCCCATCTATCCAGAAGTCTCCTGCCTGGACCGCCCAAAGCCCCATGGCCCTTCAAACTCAATGTTATGGGTTGAATTGTGTCCCCCCACCCTGCCGATAAAGGACTGAAATCTTGACTCCTAGTACCTATGAATGTGACTTTATAGGAAAATATGGTCTTTGCAGATGTAATTGAGTTGAGATGAGACTGGAGTGGGTCCTAATCCAGTATGGCTGGTGTCCTCATACGAAGAGGAAAGTGCCATAGGAAGACACACACAGGGAAAACCACAGGAGGACACAGGCTGAGATGAACCGACATGGCTGCAAGCCAAGGATGCCAAGGGTTGGTGGCCACCAGCAGAACTGAGGAGGGGGAAGGGAGGACCCCACCCAGAGTCTCAGAGGGAGCCCACACCTTGATGAGGACTTCCATCCTCTAGATATGTGAGAGAATTCCATTTCTGTTGTTTGAAGCCATGCAGTTTGCAGAACTTAGCAGCCCTAGGAAAGGAAGAATCTGAACATGGCCCAAACTGAGTTCTCCATTTTCTGCCTTTCTCAGACTGGCTTCTGCTAATCTGTGTTGTGACAAAAGAAACAAGCTGCCAAATCAGAAATCTGAGAGTCCATGTTGACTGCCTCCCTGTCCTCATGCCAGCCCACCATCAAGTACCAAGTCATGTCAAGTTGACTTCCTTTTACTGCCCCAGTCTCTGTCCTGGCTCAGCCTGGTCCCTTCACCAAAAGAATACTATATTGACCCCCTTCCTGTTTTGCACACTTGCAAATCTCCCTTCATCTGACATCATCTGAGGCCCCCACCCTCACTTACCCTTTGCATTCTGCCAGTGTGATCTAAACCCCCTCACGTCACACCCCTGCTTAAACCTTCCACAGTACTTCCCCCTCTAAACTCTAAACTCACAGGCATGGCCTGCAGGGACCTTCGTGAATGATTTGGTTCCAGCATAACTGCTTCCATTTATCTTCTTTCATATACTCCTTTCCCCGACCTTGAACCTGATGCTCAAGCAATATTAAATCACTTAAAGCTTTCAGAATATGCCTTCATGTGTTCATGTCCTTGCAGGGGCTGGTCCTAGCCCCAGAAACATCACACCATCCTCTTATTTCCTGCTAAATTTTCAGTCTTCAGATCTTTGATTAAATGTTTCCTCACTTGTGAAATCTTCCAGACTTCCCCTAGGCAATTTGGGGTAGCTTGAGTTCCCTCAATCCTATAATGATAATTATCTTCTTGTATTATAACTGGGCTGTTTACAGGCCTGTCTCTCTACCATGCAATTTTGAGGGCACAATGTTTTCTTCTTTGTATTTCTAATGCCTAGTGTTCGTTCATTCATTTCATCCTTCTTTCCTTTATTTGTATGACAAACATTTATTGTATTTAACACCTACCACGAGCAGACAAGGTACTAGGGACACCATGAAAAATGCTACTCCTGCCCTCTTGGTAATTACCATCCATTGGGAATATAACTAAGCTAACAGGTGAGTAAGGGGGAGGCCCACAATACCACCAGGGATGTAGGTACAAGAAGCTATCAGAATAGGTAGGTGGATACTTTGTCCAGCCCATGGGAAGGAGGTCCAAGGTGTATGGTGAGAGTAGTGTGGTCAGGAATGCTTCTGGGCCTGCACAGCTGGAAAACAGAAGGGGAAAGGCAAAACAAAGGGAAAAGAGGCTGGTGCTGTATATGGACACCAGATCGCAGGGGACTTGTAAGTCCGTTAAAGAGAGCGGACTTTATCCTGAGGGCCCAATGAGTCATAGAAGTATTTTAAACACTTTGTCCTTTTTATCCCTTTAAAATTGCCTTTATCCAATTGCTTTTAATTAAAAAAGCAAAAACATGATTCTTATAATAAGCATAAAGGCCAAGAATACAGAAACAAGAAGTTAAAATTTTTTCCATCTCATGCCACCCCCTTGAGGTAGCACATGCTGTTAAGACACGCTTCTCAACGCTGGAATAAATACATGCAAGCACAGTATGGGCCTGTGAGTTAAGTTTTATTTGCTTATTCGAATTTTTTATGAAAAGGGATCACGGCATACACACTTTCTGCAACTTGCTCTTGCACTTAATATATTAGCATCTCTCTAGATGAGTATGTTGATAAATCTAGCTCTTTGTGGTAGCTACATAATATCCCACAACATGGAGACACCATGTTTATTCAGTTATTTTATTGTTGATAGATAACTATGCATTGGCCAATATTTTGCCACAACAAAGAGTGCTTCTGTAGACATCCATGTGCATATTTTTGGGTGGGGGTGTTTTTACATCTACTGGAATAACTGCCCCAAATGGGGTTGCTGAGTCAATGGTGGCACTTTGAACTTTGATAAGCATTGCCAGATTATTTTTCCTAGACATTTCAGTGGTCCGTACTCCTACCAGCAAGGCATGAAAGTGCTCATCCTCCTACTTTCTCTCAAGCACAAGATGTTATTGGTGTTTTTAATTCTTGCCAATCTGACAAATAAATCAGTAAATTCGAACTTCCTTTTGAGCAAACCTTTTCAACTCCATTTAAATCTATTTTCTGTGAATTGCCTGTTCACATCTCCCTATATTCCTATTGCCTTTTGCCATTTTATTACCAATTTATGTGAGCTTTGAGTAAATTAAGGATGATGTCTTCTCATATGTGCAGCCTATGTTGATCTGAATCTATAGTTTATCATTGGACTTTCCTTATGGTGTTTGGTTTTTTTTTTCCTAAACTTTGGAAAAAATATGTAGGCATGTGTCCTTTTTTCTCTCCCTTCAGTTCTGGGGGTTTCCACAGTTATTAAAAATATCCCTTCTACTCCAGAGCTATACAAATTTGGAAATTTGAAAGTGAATTTTCCACTAAATTTTCTTCAAATATTTTATGTGCTTGTTTACCTAGAGTGAGATCTTTAACCCAAGCCCTTATTAAATGTATTGCTGCATATGGTATGAGGTGGTATCTACCTTGCTTTTTTCTCCCAGAATGAGAGCCAGTTAGGTCAACACCATTTCTTGAATCAATCATAATTTTCCTAGTGAATTGAAATGTCACCTTTATCAAATTTTAGGTATGTCAACACACTACGTTCATTCCTGACATCTAGCCTATTCCTCTGAGCTATTTATTCAGGTGCCAAAATATATTCTCTCAATGACAATCACTTTGTCTTAAAGTTTAATATTTGGCGAGGTAAATGTCCCCAATTTCCTTTTACAAAATTGTCAAAGTCTACAAGTGCTCTGTTACAATGCCCCACTATAATTATGCTTTTTCATAGAATTCATCTGTGTTTCAAAGAGGATGTGATTAAGAGAGCATCAGCAAATCCTGGATGGTTGCACGAAGGAACGCTAGTCACTCACACAGCCTCAGTCACAGCAGACACCCTTGCGAGCATCCCCACGTGCCAGTTCCTGTCCACCAGACTACCTGTATGTACCTCAGAACTCCAAACCTTGGCTGCTCTTCTTCCCTTCCATCAAGTTCCAGGGATCACTTCACCCAGCTTCTAGAGGCAATGTGCCCAGGTAAATGGGGCTGCCTGCTTGGGGCTTTTTCCTTCCCTTCAGGTTCCCGCGAGCTCTGGGCACAAAGGCATAGAGGACCAAATTCCTGCCCTGCTAATTCCTGCCTCTGCTGCAGCTGCCCAGGACACTTCCATGGGCCATGCTGCCTGCCAGCACAAATGCTCTCCTCAGTAGACGTTTTCCTGTTTGCAGACCACCCTTTGATTTCTCTCTGGGGCACCACCCTTGACTTGCTACCCTGAGGTATTCTGGCCCCCTCCTCATAGGCATTACTGATGGTAATGCCTGGAGGGCAATAAAGTCAGAAACATGGTGTTATGGGTTGAACTATGTCCCCTGAAAATTCCCATCTTAAAGTCTAACCCTCAGTACCTCAGAATGTAACCTTATTTGGAATTGGGGTGATGGCAGCTGTAATTGTCATTAGCGTGGGCCCTCATCCAATAGACTGGTATCCTTATAAAAGTGAAAATTTTAGACACAGAGGCACACACATGGGGAGAACGCCATGTGAAGATGAGGGCAAAGATTGGGGTGGTCCTGCTAAAACCCAAGGAATGCCGAAGACTGCCAGCAAACCGCTAGACTCTAGGAGGAAGGTTTGGAACCGATTTCCCCCCCTGGCCCCAGCCCTCAGAAGGAATCAGCCCTGCTGACAGCTTGACCTGGGGCTTCTAGTCTCCAGAATTGTGCTGTTCCCTGAGCCACCTATTCTGTGGGACTTTGTGATAGCAGCCCCAGCAAATGAATAACCCACAGCTGACAGCTGAGGGCAGGCTGCCTCCTCTCCCCGGTCTTTGCTGTGGTCGGATCACAACAAGCTTCAAAACATGTTTGGGGCCACAGTGACCCTGGCCCATAGGGTCCTGGCTCTCACCTGGTGGAAGCACCTTGGGCTGCCCATTGCTACCCTCCTCCTAGATCCCTCATGGGGCAGACTGAGGGCTGTGACTTCACAGGGCATGGAGCTCAGTTGGGGAGTGTTCTGCCTAAGCTTCAGCTGGAAACAAGGAGTTAACCAAAGCTCTGCAAACTACCCAACCATGGCATGCTGAGGTTTCTATGACTTATTCTCTGGTGCCTTCCCACTGTCTATCTGACTCTCCTACACAGGATTCTCACTCTCTGAAATGTGTGAAGATGGTCTGTGGTCATTTATTAGGACTATGTCCAATCATTCCTCCTGCCACCCCAGGGCCTGCCTCACAGTGCCTTTGCTGGGTGGTTGGATGGATGAATGAATGGATGGATGGATGGATGGATCGATGGATCGATGGATCGATGGATCGATGAATGGACAGACGGACTGACAAATGAATGGACAAACATGCAAGGGGATGCTTTGAGCTAAACTTTCTGTGGTACATGATTCAACAAAGCAGCTGTGAAGTCATTACTTCAAGGAGCTTCTGGGAACTGAGTAAACCATGGAGTCCCTGTGGATCCCTATTCTTACCACATGGATCCTGCATTCTTTCTCATTCTCTCTGGGCAGAAAATTTCCCAAGTGCCAACCGCCACAGCAAGGCTTCCAAGTTCCCTTCTGTTAGTGCTCCCTCCTGACAGCTCTTTATAATACTTCACACAAAGAAGGTTTAAATAGCCTCTGGCAATCTCCCTGGAATTCACAGCCATCCCCCCAGCCCCAAAATCTACCAAAAGCTTTGGACAAAACCTAAAGAGGAAACTCTGTATTTAGAAACGGATCTCTTTCCCTCGTACCTGAACAGCTTCTTTTTAGAAGGCACAAGATCATTTTGAAATAACTGTCTCGGAAGATATGTGAAGAAGCAAAACCAAATAAAACCCTGAGGCCTATGTGTCATTGTATTCCAGAAACTTCCACAGATGGGAACTGCACTGCGGAAGGTGGCTGCCAGAGAGCCAGGGAGAGACTGTAAGAAATGCTGGGGACTTGAGAACTGGAAATGGCGATAACAGTGCCCTGAGCGTGACTGAACTTGGCTCTTAAAGAGAACCCCACTACTCATTAACCAGCTCTAAAACCTGCTAAGTGAAAAAGAAAAACAAATGAGCTCATTAAATCCAGAAGGGGGGAAAAAGTGGAGGCTTAACCAAGAAAATTCCCAACACCCAGTTAGAAAAACAAAGCGGAGTTGGGCACAATTAGATTCAAAGCCAGGAGTAGGGGTTGGCCGCCAAATGAGAGGGTTGAGTCATTCTGTACTACCCCATAGGGCTGGAAACAGGCGCCTGCAGCGGGAATGAGTGCTCAGAGTATGGCTGGCCAGGGATGGTCCCTGTGGTTTACCAATTCAAGTGGTCCAGGTCTTCGGTCATACTGGTGGGGAAGTCAGTTGGGAAACACACAGGGAAGTGTTGAGCATGACGAGTTCAACCCATCCTGCGGTGACTGCCTATGACAGATACAGCCTTGGGTTTGGCTTGTGAAGGCTGTTCATCACTTCATCCTTTCCTCACCTGCTTACTGAGGACTGACCATCTACATGCAGACACCACGCTACGTGCACCTTTGTACCTGCCTTGCGCTTGCTCCTGCTCCCCTCTGTAGGTTCCCTGCTCCTGGCCCCAGCCTCACCCCCTGACCAGAGACCCCTTGGGGAGAGAGATGCCTTCCAATCTCCTTGTTCTTGAGTGGTTGGGGCTCAACCCAATGTTGAGTGATACTACTCATCATTCCTGGTGCCTACTTTTGTCTTGAGTAAAAAAGAATTCCCCTCCTGCCAGCCTCTGGGCCTAAACAAACAATGAATAATGCCTTGAATAATGTCTATTGCACTGGGGCCCGGACAAGAACGGTGGGAACACAGATGAGGGAGTGCCTGGCTCCACCTGTGTGTTAGGGGAACCATGGGGAAAGAAAGCCTTCTTCTGCAGAGACAAACCTTACCCAAGTGGAGCCGGCTAGAGGGGGAAGCAACTCCAAGGAGAGCAGCAGTGGGAGCAGAGTTCTCAGAGATGTGAAAGAGGATGCCAGATTAAAAAGAGCCCATATGCCACCAAGAAAGAGAAGCGGTCATGTTCACTCTGTGTCCTTTGCTCCCACCCACTCTTTCTGCCAGGGACTGTAAGTCAGAATGCTTTTCATGGCTGACTCATAGGCAAAACTATCGTTTGACTAAACTTGAAATTTCATAAGGACCCCTGAAATATGGCAAGATCCATTACCAATTATATTCTCTTTGCCATTGTCTTCCAAAGTAGGACACCATTCCCGAGAGGCAGCATAGCATTATGGGACAAGGGTGAGTTGTAGAGTCCTAAGATCTGGGTTGGAATCCCAACTCCACTAATAACTAGCTGTGTGACACTGGACTGGTTACTTAACTTCTCTGAACCACACTTTCCTCATCTATAAAGACCTACCAAATAGACTGGTCAGGAGGATGAGAAATAACATATGCAAAGTGCACTCCCCTCCCCAGATGCTTTGAGTATAGCCCATCTTCAAAGGTGACAGCCAGTGTTATCCTAGATAGTGGGATGTATCATCCCACCCTGGGGGGCGGGGGGGGGGGCTCTGCTCTGTTTCATGCCTGACTCCTATTCAGTAAGGAAAGAGGTGACTTAGTCACTAATGTGACTGACATCCAGCACTCCGTGACTTCCATCTCTGAAAAAAAAAAAAACCCACTGGGTTCCCCACTCTGCATCTGCATAGAGTCTACCCTTTGCTCTTGCAAGCTTTAAAACCTAATTGCCATGCATGAGCAAGCCCTTGGAATCTAAAGTCACTTCCTTAAATCGGAGAGGTTAGACCTCTGCACTCTTTCCAAATGTGCTCCCAGAGGTCTGCTCTGAAGGTCAGGGTCACAGACTGTTCTAGATCTTAAGGCATGTTAGACACAGTTTTACTTTGGGGCAGAGTGACTTACAAGATGGGTGCCTGTGAAAGATTAAAAGATTACACTGTAGTCCCCTGATTTCGTGAGAAAAGTGCCAGCTTCTTTTTGGCCTGTAGACTCAGACAGAAAACCAACGTGGTCTTCATGGGCTGCTGAGCAGAGGTGGAGGGGAGGAGCAGGGAAGAGATAGGGCGTCCTGGACTCCCCTGACGAGTCACCCAGGGTAATTTTCTCAGAAGCAGGATGCCAGTAGCCTGCTGTCCGGACAGGGGAGGTGATACAGCTCGCTTTGTGTTTTGAGTTGAAAACAAAGGCTCGTTAGGATTCTCAGCAGCCTGTGCTGCCCTGGGGCTCCAGGGACCAGCTGGCACCTGGACGGCGGCTGTGAAAAAACACTGGAGGCCGAACTCAGCTGAGCTGCAACCTCGTGAGCTCAAGTGGGGGTCACCCCTGGCTGAGGTTACCGCTGAGGGAATGGGGTCACCCGCCCCGGGAGAACCTGAGCGGCTGCACGGGGACACGGACAAAAGCCGCTTTGTGGAGGCGGAGGGCCCTTCAACGGCGCCACCGTGTGGCAGCGTCCGGCGGCAGCGGATCCCAGGGCTGTCCCTTACACGCCCGGAACCTTCTCCCACTTCTTGGACAGGTGAGGGGGTTGACCTCAAGGAGATGCCGGTTTTCTGCTAAGTAGGTGGAGGTTACTTGCCGTGTGTTGCAAAACGAGAGAGATGTGCCCACCTTTGCACAGCAAGTTTGTGGAGCAATCGTACCCACTTCTACGCAGCTGAATTTAGTCCCAGCCGATAGCCTCACCTGAAAACTGATGACCTAAAGGCCATTCAAAGTGAATGAATAAGGACTGCTTAGATGTCCCGCCCCCGGGTGGTTCCGGGTTCCTGACTCTCAGGACAGACATTTTGTGAGCGAGGAGGGCGGGAGCGGAGGAGCGGTGAACTGAGAGCGTCTGAACTTGACACTCCACCTGCCAGCGTTTTCAGCGACGCTGAAACAGAGCTGGCAGATGGGACTTTTTCTGTCGTAGTCTCACCGGGCCCCGCAGAGCTGGGTGTACAGTTCACAGGAAATCTCCTGGAGCAGGTTCTATGAGCCCCAAGCCCTCTTCCCCTAATTGAGAACACAGAAGGGTCTGTGCAGTGTCTGGAGTGGAGGGGAGGGGCTGTGAAAAGATTTCTTTGGAGGGCCAAGTGCGCGCTTCCCCTTTCGAGGAGTGTTGGGGGGCGGCCTCCTCCCCTCCAGCGGGAGGCGGGGCCCTCCAGGGCGGCCGCGGGACGGCCCACCGCGCGGTGTTCCCACCGGGGGCTGGGTGGGTAGGCGGAGCGGTGCGGGAGGTGCTCTGATTGCTGAGGCGGCCGGGGTGGCCGCGCAGGACAAAAGAGGCTGCACGTGACAGCTGCTGTCCCAGGACTCGTCAGTGAGGACGTGGGAGTGCTCCCCAGACCCGGAAGGAAGAGCCCGGCCAGGGAGGTTTTAAGCTCATCCTGAGAGCAGAGTCTGGGAGACCTAGGGGACCCCAAGAGTGAGGTTCCGCGCGCAGTGGGCCACCCGCGGGCCAGGGGCTCGGGAGCACATCAGAAGAGACGGACCGCACTGCCCACGTCCCAGGGGCTGTGGACAGAGGGAGCCTCAGAGGATCTCCGAAGAGTCCATGAAGGCGGCCCAAGGGCAAGACTCAGCTTCAGATATCTGCCTCCCAAGGAGGATCCGTCAGACACAGTCCCACCCCCAGAGACCCTGATTATCTCATCCCTTGTCATTGCCAAGGGGACAGGAGCTGAGAAAGTGAGAAGCTGACCACCGGCCTCTTAGACAGCAGGTTTTCACCAACCTTCTGCTGCAGCTAGGCAGAGCGAGCAAGATTGAATGCTGATTTCCATTCCGATTTTATTATTATTATTATTATTATTATTATTATTATTATACAAGTTAGCGTTTCTAATTATATGAGTGAGACAGTTCACAACCGAAGTGACCGCAAGACGTTATGGGCCCAGTAAGAGCCGAAAAGTCAAGGGTCCTAGGCAAATTTTAAAAGGTTGGTAGAACAAAAATAAACATGTATTTTGATTCTGTCCCACTTGGGTTTGTTCAACATAGAAGTTGCAATATATGCAACAAATCTTTACCTGGCATTACCTGTGCATCACGCCCTCCTGGGGAGCTAGAACTTCTACCCTCCTGAGACTTCCAGTCTGCTGGAGAAAGTCTAGTGCCTCCACTGTGACCCTTAGTGGGAACAGGAAGTAGCCCAAGCCCTGGGGATCACTGCAGACTAGGTGCCTTTTGAGTTCAGAGATCTCTGAGGTGCTCCCTCTCTTTCTCTCTCTCTCTTCCTCTCTTCATTGAGGACTACATGGTGATGGCCTGCTCCATGAGGCTCTGTCTACCTCTTAGAGGACACCATCCTCCGGGGGCTGCCCCAAACCTGGTGATGCTCTTCAGGGCCCGGGGAGGAGACTGAAGAGGCTGTTCTGGGCCTGAACTTCCCTGATTCTCCCTGTCCCAGCTGTTCTCAGCTGTCTCTCTGCCCACCACCATCCCCAAACCATCTACAAGGTACCAACTCTTCCCCCAACGACTCATATCCTGCCTCTGCCCCTGAGCAGCCGCCCATCCAGCATCCTGTCTTCTCAGGACCATGACCTGCCCCCCAGTCATCTCCCTGCTGCTGTCATGTTGCCAGGGACAGACCAATCAGCAGTAACCATCTCATCTGCAGTCCCTTTCCCTTCCTCCTCACATCCAGCCCCTGCCTAGAAGTGGGACCATGTTGTGATCCTCATTTTACAGGTGATGGAGGCCCATCATGGTAGGCCATGACATGGGTACTGAGTAGCAGTGTCAGAACTAGAAGGGATGTCTCTGGTAGAGACTCATGGAGGAAGTGACCTTTGACCTGAAACTTTAAGATGAATCAGAGTTAGCCAGATGATGAGGAAGATGGGATTGGGAAGGCCATTTCAGAATGGAGTATGCTTGCAGGCAAGGAACAAAGAAAGATCATGACTGATTGCATACTGTAATTTCTTCACTAAGACCTTTGATGCCTCCTCACTGTGTGTGGCAGAAAACCTAAATCTGTGTCTGGTCCTGTTCACTTTCTAGCCTCGGGCCCACCTCCAGCAGGCTCCCAGCACTCCAGGGGCCATGTACTTCTCTCTGTGTACTTCTCATGATTTCACCCTTGGTGCCTTTGCACAAGCATCTCTCCTTGCTTCCTGGCAAGATTCAGCTCAAACGTCAGCTGCTCTGTGAACCTCTTTGACCTCCATCAACACAGTTATACTTGCTTCCCTCAGACCTACACACACGGCTCTCACATGTGCATTTGTAGATTTGCCGACTGGCCCAGGGACTGTGCAAAGGTCTTCACAGGTAAGGCCTGCATATTTCCATTATGTATCCCATCCCCAGTGCTACAATACACCTGGCACAAAGTCAGTAATCAAAAAACTAGGAGAAGGGGAAAAGAGGGAAGAAGTAGCCAAGATGTGTTGATTTCAAGGTCACATCATTGGGACTCTTTAAAGTACTCATGTCTATGTTGGAACTCAGAGAATCTTGTAAGATTTCATTAGAATGTAACCACAGCACACTTTTGTGGACACAAATTTTATTTTCAAAACAAGATAAAGTAACGTGGGAATATTCTTTTTTTTTTTACAGGGTTATATTGCATTTCAGAATCTACGCCCATAACGAACTCATCCTCAGGAAGATCAACAGTCTGGTGCTTTCCCACATCCACCTGTTCCCAGCAGCCACTTCAACCAGGCTCTGAGATTTCACTGCACCCAACCCACGTCTACTCTTAAGGTTTCAAAGGGTACTTCTGCTTATTTGTTTTTCTTGCAAAACACCCAGATTAGTTTTCAAAATCTCAGCTAAATCTAAAGCAAGTAACTTATAAGAAAGGCAAGGGTGGGTCACTGAGTAATTATTACCTGATTTGTCCCCAGCTGCTTGTATCTCAGCCCCATTCTCTAGCTCAGCTTGGCATAGCTTCTGAGTTGTTCAGTAAATGGCCCTAATGTCCACCAGCAAGGCATCAGCCAAATGAACTGTGCTGTAACTACAGGACTAACTCTCCGCAAATGTTAAGAATGTGTTGAACGTGCAAGTGCGTTGACACAAGAGAATGTTCCTGACTTCTTCTTGAACTGATATATATACACTGTTCTTTAAGCAGACAAAAAGGATCTGAAATATGTAAACCAAAGTATGTATTAGTTTTGTTTCTGTAATTTTCAGAATTTTAATGAGGAACTCAGGTTGTTTGTCAAAAAGTAATAATTTTGAAAATTTAAACTCCTTGATCAAAGTAAACAGATTAAATATATATTATAGTTTATGCTGGGTCCCTCATATATTACAAGGTATCATATTACAAGGGAGATTTTACAAGGTCAGGAGGCCTACCTTCCCCAGCTTTTGTCACCTGGCAAAGTGCCACTCCTATTTCAAGACTGAGTTCAATTGCTCCACTTCTGGGGACTCTTCCTGCCCAGCTCTGTATAAATTCCATTTCCAAGCATTCCCCCAGTCCCCTGGGCCAGCTCTTATCCCAGCAACCATTGTATGTAATGGATTTCTCAGAGGACTTTCTGAGCCTTTGTGAGGGGATTATTCAGCGCCCTGTCACTGGGTCTACTTGTCACATTGAATAATGGATGACCCAGCGGCACCTGGATGGCTCAGTCAGTTAAGCACCCAACTCTTGATTCGGCTCAGGTCATGATCCCAGGGTTGTGGGGCTGAGCCCTGTGTCAGGCTCTGTGCTGAGCATGGAGCCTGTTTAAGATTCTCTAGAAAGAAAGAAAAAGGGAGGGGAGGGAGGAAGGAAGAAAACCGATAACCCAACACATTAATTGATGTGTGATGTTGGGCATGTGATTACTTTTCTATAAATCTCAGGATTAAAATGGAGATCCATGTGCCTATCCCAAGAGTTGCTATAAAGATTGAACCAATGCTTTGTGCACTGAAAAGTATGGTAGAGCTCAGTGGATCTCACAAGGAGAGCACATTTGACAACCAGAACCCAGAGTCCACACCACGTATCTTCTTCCAGCCCGTGTTGCAGGCTGTTGGCTGGTGAGACAGAGAGTTCCATTAAAAAATCACTTTGTCCAAACAGTGAAGGGGAGTTTGTGTATGTGTTTTTGTATTGTTGTGGTAAGTGAAAATATGGCGGTCCTTTAGCCTCAAGCCCTCTTGCAAGTTCTCCACCAAAAGGCAGTCTAAACAGAGCCACACCTTGACCTTCCAGAGCCCAGAACGACATGGTTTGTTGAACCAGGATCTTCCCATAGCTAGAGTATGGTTTAGAGCCACATGCTATTTTATTTTTGTTAATGTGAATAGAGAGTCTTCTAACCTGTGTCATAAGTCACCACAACACTGTAAACAGACTTTTATAACCATTTTGTGTCATTATACTCACTACATTTTCTTTCTAGGTATTAACATCATGTACAAATAGTAATGATAGTTAACATTGATTTTGGCCTTACTGTGTTGCAGACATGTTATACGTGTATTTGTTCATTACGTCTTCAGAACAATAATAGGAGATGGGTGCTATTACTATCTGCATTTTCCAAATGAGGAAACTGAGGCCCAGAGTCACAAAGCACAGCATATGAACCCTAACACTGTGGCTCTGGACCCCACATGCTGGATACTGTACTACAGCTGTCCAGCAACACTCCACAAAGGGCACATGATGGAGAGAAGAGCTTAGGTATGGACTGTGTATTCATTTCTTATGCCATTATGAAATGAACATATACATATTTTTTAAACTCATTTTTAAATTTGAATTTTTTTAATGTGTATTTATTTTTGAGAGAGACAGAGCATGAGTGGGGGAGGGGCAGAGAGAGAGGGAGACACAGAATGCGAGAAGACACTTGCAAATGACATATCAGTTAAAGGGTTAGTATCTAAAGTCTATAAAGAACTTATCAAATTCAACACCCAGTAAACAAATAATCCAATGAAGAAATGGGCAGAAGACACGAATAGACACTTTCCCAAAGACAACGTCAGATGGCTAACAGACACATGAAAAGATGCTCAATTTCACTCATCATCAGGGAAATACAAATCAAAACCACAGTGAGATGCTACCTCATAGCTGTCAGAGTGGCTAAAATGAACAACTCAGGGAGACAACAGATGTTGGCAGGGATGTGGAAAAGGGGAAACACCTTTGCACTGCAGCTGAGAGTGCAAAGTGGTGCGGCTACTCTGCAGAATAGTATAAGGTTCCCCTCAAAGTTAAAAATAGAGCTACCCTACAAATCAGCAATTGCACTACTAGGTATTTATCCAAGGGAAATAAAAATGCTGATTTGAAAGGGCATATGTACCCCAATGTTCATAGAAGTACTATCAACAATACCCAAATTATGGAAAGAGCCCAAATGTCCATCGACTGATGAATGGATAAAGAAGATATGGTATAAATACAATGGAATATTACTTGGTAATCAAAAAGAATGAAATCTTGCCATTTGCAACAACATGGATAGAACTAGAATATTATGCTAAGCAAAATAACTCAGTCAGAGAAAGATAAATATCATATAATTTCACTTATACGTGGAATTTAAGAAACAAAACAGATGAACATGGGTGAAGGGAAGGAAAAATAAGATAAAAGCAGAGTGGAAGGCAAACCATAAGGGACTCTTAAATATAGAGAACAAACTGAGGGTTGCTGGAGGGGTGGTGGGGGATGGGCTAAATGGGTGATGGGCATTAAGGAGGCACTTGTTGGGATGAGCACTAGGTCTTATATGTAAGTGATCAATCACTAAATTCTACTCCTGAAATCATTAAAAAAGACAAAGAAGAAAAGAAAGTAATGGGAAGGAAAACAGCATCCTTGCCCTGAAGGAATTCACAATGGTGTAATCAGATTATGAACTCTAAAATCTTTAATTTAGCCTTCGGTAAAATGAAGAGATGACAGAGATTTCACTAATATTCTACTAGAGGGCTTGTGCAGATATAACTATGTTGACAACTACTTTGAGAATTCCTAGTTGTGTTCTGGCTATTGCCCTTCTCAGAAAAGATAGAAAACACAAGTTAGGGAATATCATGTTCTGGAGACTAAGGAGCAGAATGAACAGAATATATAAGCCAAATAGGGTAAGCTCTTCCTTAAGTTTTAATGGATGTAGGTGTTTCTTATTATCCTAAATTATAATTTCTTTCTTTAGTGTTTATGGGCGAGAATCAAGAAGCTTCATGATTTACCACATTTATCAAGTTGCTATAAAGTGTTTATTTTTCACAACAACTGCATGTTTGACATTTAACATTATCTTTGGGCTCTTAGCCCATGGGATGGCAATCTATAGCCCATGGGCCAAATGTGGCCTGTCTTCTGTTTTGTTTTGCTTTTAATGTGTATTTATTTATTTTGAGAGAGAGAGATCAAGTGCTTGAGCAGGTAAGGGGCAGAGAGAGAAAGAGGAAGAGAGATAATCCCAAGCAGGCTCCACACTGTCAGCTCAGAGCCCACACAGGACTGGATTCCATAAACCATCATGACCTGAGCTGAAATCAAGAGTCAGACACTTAAATGGCTGAGCCACCCAGATGCCCCTCCTGCCCCTATATTCACATGGCCCATGTGTATTAGCCATATCTTTTATTTTCTGTATTCTGATGCTCTGACATCTGGAGCCTGGGCTTCCCTGAGTTAGCCAGTTCTTAGAGACAAATGAGCACACTTTTCAAATACAAACCAACCAGTTCAGAGCCTGCAAACCCAGTCATCTCCTTTATTGGGCTCTCACACTCGAGGCCACTATCCACCTGCCCTAATCACCCCAGGACCAGGTACTAGATAACCAGGGACAGACCCTATGGCCCAGAACCTGCTGAAATTATCCAAACTAGCCAATCCTAGTAAGCCTGCTTACCCTGACTCACTCATTCCTTCCCACAGAAACCAGAAGAAATGATTTTGCCTACAACTGCCCCCTGTTCTTCCGGGGTGACCCTCGTGCTTCCTGTGTGCTCTCCCCTCCCCCATCCCAGGACATGGCGGATCCTTTCCTCTTGGGAACTGTGAGTAACAAACTATCTTTTTAATGGCAATCATCTGATGTGTAGACCTTTCTAGACCTCAAATTTTCTGTTAACTGGTATGTTTTAGGAGCACCTGGGTGCATAGTTGGTAAATCGTCTGTCAGTTTCAGCTCAGGTCATGATCTCATGGTTCATGAGCTCATGCCCCACATTGGGCTCTGTGCTGACAGTGAGTAGACTGGTCAGGACTCTCTTCTCCCTCTCTGTCTGCCCCTTCACCACTCACGCTCTCTCTCACTCAAAAATAAATAAATAAACACTTTATTTAAAAGACCTGGTAGGGGTGCCAGGGTGGCTCAGTTGGTTGAGTGTCTGACTTCGGCTCAGGTCATGATTTCACAGCTTCTGGGTTCAAGCCCTGCATCGGGCTCTGTGCTGACAGCTCACAGCTTGGAGCCTGCTTTCGATTCTGTGTCTCCCTCTCTCTCTGCCCCTTCCCTGCTCGAGCTCTGTCTCTCTATCTCTCAAAAGTAAACATTAAAAAATATAATAATAAAATAAAAGACATGCTATATTTTAAAACACTATTAGCTAAGAATGGCTTTTACATTCTTTTTTTAAAATAGTTTATTGTCAAGTTGGTTTCCATATAACACCCAGTGCTCAACCCCACAAGTGCCCTCCTCCATGCCCATCACCCCACTTCCCCTCCCCCCCATCCCCATCAGTCCTCAGTTTGTTCTCAGCATTCAAGAGTCTCTCATGGTTTGCCTCTCTCCCTCTCTCTCCCCCCTATTTCCCCCCTTTATCTCCCCCATGGTCCTCCGTTAAGTTCCTCCTAATCCTCCTATACGTGCAAACATATGGTATTTGTCCTTCTCTGCCTGACTTATTTCGCTCAGCATAACATCCTCAAGTTCCATTCATGTTGCTACACATGGCCAGATTTCATTGTTTCTCATTGCCATGTAGTATTCCATGGTATAGATAAACCACATCTTCTTGATCCATTCATCTGTTGATGGACACTTAGGCTCTTTCCAGGTTTTAGCTATTGTGGAGAGTGCTACTATGAACATTGGGGTACATGTGCTCCTATGCCTCAGCATTTCTGTATCCCTTGGGTAAATTCCTAGCAGTGCTATTGCTGGGTCATAGGGGAGTTCTATTGATAATTTTTTGAGGAACCTCCACACTGTTTTCCAGAGGGGCTGCACCAGTTTACATTCCCACCAACAGTGTAGGAGGGTGCCCGTTTCTCCACATCCTCCAGCATCTAGAGTTCTCTGATTTGCTCATTTGAGCCACTCTGACCGGTGTGAGATGGTATCTCAGTCTGGTTTTGATTTGTATTTCCCTGATGAGGAGGGACACTCAGCATTGTTTCATGTGTCTGTTGGCCATCTGGATGTCCTCTTTGGAGAAGGGTCCATATCTTCTGCCCATTTCTTCACTGGATTGTTTGGTTTTTGGGTGTGGAGTTTGGTGAGTTCCTTATAGATATTAGATACTAGCCCTTTGTCTGATATGTTACTTGCAACTATCTTTTCCCATTTCGTCGGTTGCCTATTAGTTTTGTGGGTTGTTTCCTTTGCCGTGCAGAAGCTTTTAAACAATTGAAAAAAATCAAAAGAAGAATAATATTACATGACACCTGAATATATACGAAATTCATTTTTTATTGGAATCCAGTCATACTCATTCATTTATATATTGTCTGTCACTGATTTGGCCCTACCATGGCAGAGTTGAGCAGTTAGGACAGACACCTTTATAGCCCACAAAATCTAAAATAT
This sequence comes from Proteles cristata cristata, assembly GCA_017311185.1. NCBI lineage: Eukaryota > Metazoa > Chordata > Mammalia > Carnivora > Hyaenidae > Proteles > Proteles cristata. The sequence continues at coordinate 112,516 of JAESUZ010004083.1, read as the reverse complement.
TTACCATCTTCACAGACATGGTTTGTTGTCCCCACCATAACCCCTAGTTCTTTTATTTGCTCATTTAAGCTATGTATCACTTCTATCAGTTGACCCATTGCTCTCTGTATGGTGCAGATCCCCTCATAGTTTGAAAGATTCTGAATCTCTGGATATGGTTTTCTTCCTAGGGTCTACTCCAAATACCTGAGCCTCTTACGTTTGATTTTTATTTTTTACTTTTCCTCAAGAAGAAAAACATTTTATTGTGACTCAGCAAGCAAATAAATAATATAAACATATTTAATGAGACATTATTCATCCTTACAATGTGTGGATCACTTTGGTGGTTTCTGTTCTCTTCCCCATTTTTAAACTATACCACTTACAATCTCCTGCTTTCAAAACCCACTCATGAGTCAAATTTTAATTAACATCATGAATCTAACAGAGTCAAATCCAAACAACACAAAGCACACTCTGCAGAGGAGACAAATATAGAAACAAATAATAGCAATAAAGCACAAAACAACCCACAAGTTGAAAAGAATGTTCTGAAGCAAAGAGGAAAAAAGAGCTAATATTTTTTTTCTTAGGGCTATTGGACAGGGTTTCATAGAGCAAGTGAGATTTGAATTTAGTCTAGAAGGATGGTCAGAAAATCCTTAGTAGAGAAGAAAGAGAAAGGCAGGATTCATGCCATGTCAGAAAGACATGCTCTATTTTTTTTTTTTTTACAAATAGTTTATTGTCAAATTAGTTTCCACATAACACTCAGTGCTCATCCCCACAAATGTCCTCCATTCCCATCCCCCCCTCCCACCCACATCCATCAGTCCTCAGTTTTTGTCAGCATTCAAGAGTCTCTCATGGTTTGCCTCTCTCCCTTTCCCCCACCATTTCCCCCTTCTTCTCCCCCTTGTTCCTCCGTCAAGTTCCTCCTAATCCTCCTATACGTGCACACATATGATATTTGTCCTTCTCTGCCTGACTTATTTCGCTCAGCATAACACCCTCAAGGTCCATCCATGTTGCTACACATGGCCAGATTTCATTGTTTCTCATTGCCATGTAGTATTCCATGGTATAGATACAGAAAGATATGCTCTATAACAGAACCTCCAGGACACCAAGCATAAGTTTTATTTTACTGTTCACTTCCAGTTCCTAGCATGTTTGGCATCCAGTAGGGGCTCATTAAATGTTTGTTGTGGGTCCACATAGTAATCCCCCCCAGACCTACTCAGGCCCCATACTATCTGCTTTTAAATTCTGTAAATTTGAGGGGTACCTGGGTAGCTCAGTTGGTTATGCCTCTGACTTTTGGTTTCAGCTTAGGTCATGATCTCAAGGTTTCATGAGTTGGAGCCCTGCGGCGGGCTCTGCACTGGCAGTGCAGAACCTGCTTGGGATTCTGGCTCTCTGCCCCTCCCCCCCCCCCCACTGTCTCTGTCTCTCTCAAAATAAATAAATAAGCTTTAAAAAAAAAGAAATAAATTTTGTATGGCGCACCTGGGTGGCTTAGTTGGTTAAGTGTCCAACTTTGGCTCAGGTCATGATCTCCTGGGGTTTTTTTTGTTTTTTGTTTTTTGTTTTTTTAAATATTTTTATTTATTTCTAGGAGAGAGAGAGAGACAGCGTGAGCAGGGAAGGGTCAGAGAGAGAGGGAGACATAGACTTGTAAATAAGCTCCAGGCTCTGCGCTGGCAGTCAGCACAGAGCCCGACGCGGGGCTCGAACCCACGAACTGCGAGATCACGACCTAAGCAAAAGTCAGACGCTTAACTGACTAAGCCACCCAGGCGCCCCTTGGTCTCCTGGTTTTTGAGTTTGAGTCCCACATTAGGCTCTGAGCTCAGAGGTTGTTTCTGGATACTGTGTTTCCCTCTCTCTCTGTCCCTCCCCCACTTGCAATCTCTCTCTCTCAAAAATATATAAACATTAAGAAAAAGAAATTTTGTAAATTTGAGTTTTTATGTCCTATTTATTTTTACCACTTTTCATTTCTATCACGTTCATTTAAAGAAATTTTTTTAAATTTAATATTTATTTATTTTTGAGACAGAGCGTGAGTAAGGGAGGGGCAGAGAGAGAGGAAGCTTCACACTTCCTTTCCCTGAGTCCACCCTGTGTTACAGCAAGTACTCGGTGCCCAGGAAGAGACAAGCCACACACACTTGGGGAATTAGAAAAGACTGTTTATTGTGCTGGCCCAGCGGAGTCACCTCCAAAGGCTGGGCCCAAAACCTTGGCACTGGCTTCCTTTTATGGCTAGGATGGTAAAGGGCTGAGAGACAAAAGAAAAAAGGGAGAGGGCCCTTATCAGTAGTGCTATTATCTAGTCAGTTGGTGGACACAGGAGGTAAACAATGTTACAGAAGCCAAAAGTATGCAAGGGGAGTATCCAGCCTCAGGCATCTGGCTGGCCCCTCTTATCTTGTTTTTACTAGCTTTTCTTCTTATTTCCCCCTCTGGGTTCTCAAGCTGCTGTAGCAGACTTAAAGAAAATCAGTTTGTGGGCCGGGGAACCCTTTCCTGCCGTGGGAGGAGGGGCGAAGATCGTTCTGGCTTCTTCCTGCTGGACAGGGACGTCAAAGGCAGCCAGGTTCTTCATCATCCAGAGGAGAGTAGCGACAGCTAGCATGGTCCAACTGGAGCATCGTCTGGAGTTTTATAGCTTCTAGACGGGAGGAAACAAGCCTGGTTAGCATATTAAGAATACAAGGACCCAACAGGAGGGCTATGACAAGGTTAGGAGAGGACTGGCTAAGGGAGGAACCAGGAGGCCCAGCCCCATATACTGCTTCAGGAGTTCCATGAATCTGCTAGTTCCTGTCTTCAGTTGGTTAATTCACTCCTTTAACTACTGGACTGAATCTCAGACTACCCCTGACTGGTTGATATAGAAGCATTATTCTCCCTTTAGGAAGAGACATAGTCCTCCGTTTTCGGGAGTTAGCAGGTCCAGCCCTACAGCAAAGAGTATAGCAACATTATGGAAAGAGAAATAGGTAGGAGATGACAATGAAACCTGAGAGAGAAGGATTTGTTATAGTTTATTTAAGTTGCTTGGTGATTTTCCTATAGCTTCTGGTTACAGAGAGTTCACAGGTGTTGGCTGACAGCCGCTGATCATCTGCTGTCTTCTTAAGAGTGGTCTGTAGAGGATAATTCTGGGTAGCAGTTACTTTCCATTTCAAGTGGTTGTCAGGTGACAGGTGGGCTGCCTTTATTGGAGAATGGTGGATCCAGGTGGTGTCCAGGTGGTTAGTCCTGCAACCTTGAGAGCTGTGGGTGTGGTTAACACAACTAAATAAAGTCCCTTCCAGGTAGGTTTAAGTGGTTCCTTTTTCCAATCTTTTATCCAGACCTGACCTCCAGGTTTGCAGGGAGAGGGGATACAGTTATTCCTAGGGAAATAGATATGTCTGTCTGTCACCCATCTATGTGTCTCAGATACAGTTTTCCCTAGTCCTTGTACTTGTTTTTGTATTTCTAAATTCCCTAGCTCTGTCAGGTGCCCCTTGAGTTTGACAAGTGGAGGGGCCTTCCATATAGGATCTCGAGAGGGGAGAATCCTATCTGGGCCTGGAGTGTACAGCATATTTGGAGAAGAGCTAGGGGTAGAATATCTGCCAGGGCAAGTTAGTTTCCTGACATAGTTTTGCCATGGCTGACTTACGGGTCTGGTGCATACGCTTCACTTTCCCTGAACTCTGGGGCGAGTAGGCTGCACATAAGTTCCATTGGATACCTGGGGTTCTGCCTATATGTTGCACCACAAATGCTGGACCATTGTCTGAGCCTATGGTTAACGGCATTCCATGTTTGGGAATGATATCCCTTAGCAAAGCCTTGGTTACTTCTCTTGACTCCTTGGTATGTGGGAGATGGGCTTCAACCCAGCCCAAAAACGTGCAGGTGAATACCAAAAGATATTTGTATCCTTTACTGGGTCATCTTATTTTGGTAAAGTCTACCTCTAAATCTTCGAAGGGTGCCTAACCACAGCATTGGATCCCCATGGGCCCATTGGGGCCTTGTTAGGTGTTATTTTGAGCACAGAGGAGGCAGTGTTGAGAGACCAAGGCACAGAGAGGTGGGAGTCGATCAGTTACATAGTAACAGCTTAATAAGGTTTCAAGGATGGTTTTTCCTAGGTGGGTGAGCTCATGCCATTGGAGAACCACCTGGTAGGCCAGCTGCTCCGGTACATAGACTCTGGTCTGGAACCACCCACCATCCTTCTTTTGTCTGGCCTCTTTTTTCCTGTTGTGCCCATTTTGTTTCTTGCATTGTGTACCTTGGGAGAAGTTGGCAGTCCCGGGGCCAGCATGATTTTTGAGGGTGTGGTTTGTTTTCCCGCTGCTTGTTTAGCTGTGGGGTCAGCTAGTCGGTTACCTTCTGACACCGAGTCCTTTCCTTTGGTGTCCCTTGCAGTGGATGACTGCTACCTCCCTCAGTTCCCAGACTGTCCTTAATAGTGTTAGGATTTCTTCCCTATTTTTTATTTTTCTTCCTCGTACAGTCAAAAGTCCTCTCTCCTTGTATAGAGCCCCATGTACATGTAGAATGGCAAAGGCATAGTGCGAATCAGTGTATATGTTGGCCCATTTGTCTTTACCGAGTTCTAGTGCTCTCATTAGGGCCTGCAGTTCTGCTCTTTGGGCTGACCATCCTTGTGGAAGGGCTTTTGCTTTTATGACCTCAAATTCAGAGACCACTGCATGACCAGCTATCTTTTGCCTTCGTTCATGAGGCTGCTGCCATCGGTGTACAGGATGAGGTCAGGATTTTGCAAGGGCCTGTCTGATAGGTCAAGTCAGCTAGAATAGACTTCATCAAGTACCTTAAATAGTCACGCTCTGGGGGCCCCATCACTTCAGGCAAGAAAGTGGCAGGGTTTAGAGCTTCCAATCTTATTCATGGGTTCTCACATAGCAGTCCCTGATGTTGTTTCATCCGATCATGCGTTAGCCAGTGTTGCCCTCTGGCATCCATCAAGGTAATAACAGAGTGGGGAATATTGCCCCAATGTGAGTTCATCTGCTTCCTTGATTAAAAGCGTGGGGGCTGCCAGGGACCTCAGACAGGGTGGCCATCCTGCCACAACTAAGTCAATCTTCTTAGGAAGTATGCCACTGGTCTCTGACGAAGCCCAAATTCCTGGGTAAGAACCCCCAGGGCCACCCCATTCTTTTCAGGTATGAACAGGTTGAAATCTCATGATACATCTGGGAGTCCCAAGGTTGGTGTTTCCGTGAGTTTTGGTTTTATAGTTTTGAGTGCCTTTTCTTGATTAGAGCCCCAAGAAACGGGCGCTCTCTCCTCCCTCTTTTGTGCCTCATCCAGTGGTATGGCCAACTCTGAGAACCCCGGGATCCATATTCGGCAGAATCTGCTGCTCCTAGGAACTCTCGGATCTGCTGGTGGGTAGTGGGGACCGGAATGTCAGACTGCCTGTTTCCTTTCAGCTCCCAGCATCCATTTTGCCTTGGGGAATTTTGAAGCCCAAAATATTTAACTACCTATTGGCAAATCTGTGCCTTTTTCTTTGATACTCGGTATCCTGCCTCTGCTAGTAGCCTGAGTAGGGCCCTGGTTCCCTCCCAGCACTGGGTCCACGTGGAACCAGCTAGCAGAAGGTTGTCCATACACTGGAAGAGGACACATCCCAGGTCCCATCCCAGACACCTGGCTTAATCAGATGCCTGTGCCCCACTGAGTAAGGTTGGTGAATGTTTGAATCCTTGTGGCAGTCTAATCCAAGTGAACTGTTCCTTTGCCCTGTGGTAGGGATTTTCTATTCAAAACCAAATAGGAGTTGGCTATTAGGTGCTAGCTGGAGACAGAAGAAGGCATCTTTTAAATCTAGGCACATGAACCATCCTGCTTCCAAGGGTATGAGTCCTGGCAGAGTGTATGGGTTAGGCAATGCTGAATGGAGTGTGATGATGGCTTCATTAATGGCTCCTAGGTCCTGTACAGGGCGGTGATCACTTGTCCCAGGCTCTTTCACGGGCAGCATGGAAGTATTCCATGGGGACTAACATTGTTTTAGAAGTTCCCATGGAGTAGCCTGTCCAATTGTGTCTGGACCCCCAGGCATGCCTCCCGTGGGGCCATATGTTGGCATACTTTGACAAGTTGGGATTAAGGCTTTAGGTCAGTAAATATTGGGGGGTGGTTTTTGCCAGACCAGAGGGTTTCCTTCCACCCATACTGAAGGGAATTCAGCTTCTACCTCGGGGTGGGGGGCTTCACTGGGAAGAAGTATATGATCTCCATTCCTCTCCCATGGAATTGTCAGAGACAAAATCATGGGTTAGGCCTTTTTGTTTAGGCACAGTTGTGTCTGTCCATCTGAGAAGAAGGCTATTTCTGCACTCAACTTGGCTAGGAGGTCTCTACCTAACAGTGAGACTGGGCAGTCCGGTAGATACAGGAATTCATGAACTACTTGGTGACCAGCTTGGCACTGTTGGGGACCACAAAATGGCCTTTGGGTTTGCACCCCTGTGTCTTCTATGATGGTGATGTCTCCACCTGACATAGGCCACCTTGTGTGTCACCACAAAGTGTTCGGTCCCAGTATCGACCATGAAGTCTATTGTTTAGCTCCCCACCTTCATTTTGACCATGGGCTCATGGGAACCTAGTTGGATAGAGCCCAGTCTTTCCTAATCAGAGTCTGCTCCTGCCAATCAGATCAGGTCAGCGCCAGGTAGTTCAGGTTGGTAGTGGCTGGATAGAGCGGAGGTTTTGGTTTCCCTTTTTGGTGGTTGGGGCATTCATTTTCCCAGGGTCCAAATACTTTGCAGTAGTCACATTGATCCCATCCCAGTGACACCCTTCTTTTTTGTTCTTGAATCCCTTGTGGTTTCTGTGGGGGCTCTGCAGGAAGGAGTGGTTGCCCCAAGGTGGCCAGGAAAGCTGCCTTGTGTTTCATCCTTCTATCTGCCTCCTTTCTGGCAGATTAATCCCAGTTTACAAAAACCTTGTTGGTGATTTCCAATAATTTGGTGGTGTTTTTTCCAACGAATCCTTCCAATTTTTGGAGCTTCTGTCTAATGTCACTTTGGGCCTGTCCTACAAAGGCAGCATTGACCATGCGCTGATTTTTGGGGGCTTCTGGTTTGAATGGAGTGTAAACTTTGAAGGCTTCACATAATCTTTCATAGAAATCAAGCTGGACTCTCTTCTGGCTTTTGTAGGACCTCAGATACCTTTGCCATGTTGGTGGGCTTTTTGTCCCCTACTTTTACCCTCTGGAGGAAGGCGAGTCAGTATCTTTCTAATCTGGCCCTTCCCACCTCTGTGTTGGGGTCCCAAGTGGGGCTCCTCATCAGGCATAGCCTCCTGTATCCAAGCCTTAACATCTAGATTCCCATCCGGTGCCTGAGTCTGGAGCCATTTTCTGGCTTTGGTGACAATTTGTTGACACTCTTCTGCATTGAAAAGGGTAAGAAGGAGCTGCATTTTTTGTGTGTGAGATCTTGGGTAGGCTTTTTATTGGGTGGTTATCGCTGCTCTACAGAGGTCAGCTGAGGCCTGCAGAGTAAGCAGTGTCGGCCCGAGAGATGTGGATCTCCTCTCTCTGTTGATCACAGTGGGCAGATTTTCTTCCGAAAATCCTCCAGAGCTCAGAAGTAGACCTGGGACGCCTCAGTTACATGTGGCTTCCATGCCTCCAGGCTGGGCAGCAGGGAGGTGATGCCCATGACATGCCAGGTCTCCCCGTCTGACACCACCAAGGTCTGGTAGGACAGCAGCTGCACACCCACCTCTGCCAGGAGGCCAGCATGGCCAGAGTAGACAGCTGAGCCCAGACCGTGAGCCAGGGGCAGGCCCCTGCGGAGAGGCACTTCTGGTGTAAAGATGGCTCCATTGAGTGCCTACAGCACAGGCGTGGTACCCCAGACCAAGCCCACAGCCTGGTAGTGGGCACCTGCCAGGGCCACGGTCAAGAGTCATTCCCCACAGCCCTGCTCCCCTGGTACAGCAGGGTTGTGGGATGTGGTCACATTGAGGCCAGTCTCTCACCAGCAGCTTAGCGTTCACCAAGCTCACATCTGCCTGATTAGAAGTATCTTTGAGGAGGCCAACAATGACTGCAGGGCTCAGGCAGTTCCCAGCATTCTTTAGGGAGGTTCCCTGTGTTACCACCTGAATGGTCCCTTTGGCGGGATCCAGCCCAGGCTTGCATCAGTGTCCCCAGAGCTTCTGCCAGACCAATCCAAGGATTGGGTGTGGAGAGAAGGCACTGGTAAGGGTGTGGCCATTCAGCATCCTCTCCAGGGATTTCCCCTTCACCATGTCCACAAACTGCATGGCAATCTCCCCTCTGCAGTGGCTCTGGGCCTCTTTGGTGCTGGCACCCAAACAGGGACAACTCATGACATCCTCATGCCAAGGCGTGGTCCCTTGGTGGCTCCTCCGTAAATACATCCAGCACAGTGCCAGTACACTGACCCGACTGCATGGCCCGGAGCAGGGCACCCCCATCCACAATCCTTCCCCGAGCGCAGTTCACCACATGCACCCCCTTCTTGCACTGAGCAAAGGTGCTGTCAGTCAGCAAGCCTGTGGTGGAGGGCAGGAGAGGTGTGTGCACAGTGATCAAGTCACAGAGAGGCCAAATCTCCAGAGGTGCTGCTGAACACCAAAGGAGGCCAAGACCTCCAGCAAAATGATGGGGTCATACCCTATAGCCTTCATCCCAAAGGACTGCGTTCAGGTGGCCACCTCTCTCCCAATCCTGCCCAGGCCAAGAATTCCAAGAATCTTTCCATTTAGTTCTGTTCCCATGAACTTCTGTTCCCATTTACTGCCCTTCATGGAAGCCATTGCCTGGGGAATCTGCCTGGCCAGGCACATAATCATCCTGCAGGTGAGCTCGCAGCAGTGAGGCTGTTCCCATTGGGGGTGTTCATGACCAGAACACCCTTCCTGGTTGCAGCCTCCAGGGCAACGTTGTCCACAGCCATCTCCATCCCCTGGAGCTTCTCTGCTTCATTGATGACATCATTAGCCACCTTGGTGGCTGAGCAGAGGATGAAGCCTTCACAGTCTTGCAGCTCTCGGCCATCAACTCCTCTTTGCTCAGGTTCAGCTTCTCACCACCTGCAGCCCTCCATCTTGCAGGATCTTTCAGCAGGAAGGGTCCAGGCTATCACTGATGAGCACTTTCTGCAGATCTGCAAAGCCATTGCTGGAGTCCACCTTGGAATCAGCTGCTTGTGTCAGGCAGAAGCACCTAAGCCAAGAAGCTGTTGTTCTGACTGCAACCTGGTATCACTGGGCAGCAAGAAGCCGCTTACAGTCGACCCATGATGAATAGTGAGTCTGGATTATGGATTCTAGGAGATCGATCATCGCCTGTGGCTTCTCAGAGTAGGGCAGCCTATGGTGTTTCCAGTTGAGGAAGTCAGAAGTAGAGAACAGTTGGTAGTAGACAACTGATAGCCCCTCTTGTAGGGTCCCATTGGGGCCTATTCTCTAGGGACCCCTAGTCTCCGAGAATGGCATCTACATTGCTGTTGGGGGTCTTGGACCTTGAGCTGTGGACCTAAGGCATCTTCCTGCCAGGTCAGGTGTCCCTGGTTGGAGTGGGCTGGCTGCCGGCAGAGGCATGACTGACGGATGTGGACTGTCAGGCAGGCGAGGTTCCCCTCCTTCAATTGATGGGGCGCTGGGGGCATATGGTGGTGGAAATGGAGGGACTTCTTCTGAATTTTCTTTTAGGATGGGGGGCAGTTTTTTTCTGCTGAAGTCTTCTTCTTGGCTCATGCCACTAAGACCCTACATTGTCCCTTACTATTAACGCAGAACTGGACCCAAGGAGGCTTGACTTGAGCTATTTCCAGCCGTGGATCAATGTGTGGGAATTGATCTGGGTGGCCAGGGTCTCCACTAACTACTTTATAAATAGTACAGACTCTGGGGACATCTAGTGTGCCCTCAGGGGGCCAGCCTACACCAAAGGTGGGCCATTTTAATTTACAGAGGGTGCGTAACTCCCCGGGGGTCAATTTGACCCCATAGTCACCTGAAAATCCCTTTTAAAAATTCTTAATCATACATTCCAAAGCAGTTGGTTTTGAGGAATTTCCCCCCACCCTGGTATCCTAGAAGGATCCCTCCCAATGTACAGCATCATAAGACAATGAGGGAAGAGGTGGCTTTGTCTGCCTGGCTGCTCCTCTCCCAGGGATTTAGATGCCTCTTTGCATTAGCAGGTCAATATAAACCTGTGAATTGGATCAGGGACCTGTGGACCTGATTCTGCCTTGTGCCCTTTGAGATCATCATGGAATCGCAGGGTAGGAGCCACTCAGGCTCTGTAGCTGAGACCAGAGAGCATGGGCACTCACACTCACACACACACACACACACACACACACACACACACACACACACACAGATTTCAGACTTCCACCTAGAATTTCCTTGTCCTATGTGGCAACTGTGATGCCCAGGAAGTGATCAGACTCCCCTTCTCAGTTCAGGACGGGAACTCAGTCCTGGGTCCCCTGGGACACTTACCCTATCTGATGTCCCATCCTGGCAGAATTTTCTGATTCTTCCTGGAGTCTGTCTGAGCACAGCGAGGGTTGACTATTGCCAGGCCCAGAGAGGGTTGGGGCCAGTGAATTCACCGGCAGCGTGCCTTCCTTTCCATTGGAGGGCCCTCTCTTCTAGCCTCTGACAACAGTGGCTCAAGGGGCCAGCGTGGCTGTTGCTTTCCTTCCCAGTGCACCAAATGTCACAGCAAATACTTGGCGCCCAGGAAGAAACAAGCCACATGCACTTAGGGAATCAGAAAAGACTGTTTACTGCACACTGGTGCCAGCCCAGCAGAGTCACCTCCTAAGGCTGTGCCTGAACCTTGGCATCGGCTTCCTTTTATGGCTGCAATGGTAGGGGGTTGAGAAACAAAATAAAAAGGCGAGGGGGCACTTATCAATGGTACTATTATCTGGGCAGTTGGTGGAAACAGGAGGCAAACATGTTTACAGAAGCCAGAAGTATGCAAGGGGAGTATCCAACCTCTGGCATCCGGTTGGCCCCTCTTATCTTGTTTTCACTAGCTTTTCTTCTCACCTGGGCCCACTTGTCTTCTGCTCTTACTACACAGAAGCCAGAGGAAGCACATGGATTTCTGCATCTTTGCACTGGTTCCCACAGGCTCTACTCCTTACATGATGTGATGTGACATCTGATGCCCTCACCAAGATTCTTGCAGATTCTTCATGGCTTCCTTGGCTGCTACCACTCCTTCCTGGGTTTTCTCCATTGTCTCTACTTATATGTCCTTCATCTCCTTCCAAAATCCTTTATCCCTTGTGATAAATCCCTTCCCCAAACTAGGCAGGGAGCAGGCATGGCTATTTAATTCTAAGGAGTTAGTAAGGTGAAGCAATCTGGCCCAAACTTTGCCATGCAAACGGACTGGAGGAAAAATAGAAAAGCATCATGTTCCAGAAAGCATTTCCAGACCCAGGAAAAGAAGTTGGGTCTTGAATGGGGACTTGAGGTAAACAAAAGGAGACAAAGAATAAGGGCAGGGCAGGCTGGTCATTTGTGATGCCAGTGAAGCTGGCTCTCCTGAAATATATTGTAGGAACACCCTGCAAGATTCTTGTGTGGGATTTCAAGAATGAGACACAAAGATAGGGCCAAACATTCAGTAGCAGAATTATATTACTCCATAGCACCATAGAAGGTTTGATTCCTTTAAGTGATAAATGTGGTGGGTTTCCAGGCTATAAAGGCAAAGGATCAAGGGAAAGCACCAGGGGTAGAGGGTTGGCCACAGCAGCCTACACTTAGCTTGATACAGGTACCTCATGCATCCCCCAAGCAGGAACTGCTCACCGGTGGTGCCCAACCTCACAGATGGCCAGGTGGGGTCAGATGGAAACTCTGGACTGCTCAACCACAGTTTGATCCAAAGTAAAATCGTGAAAGAAGAATTTTCCACTTATATTTGCCTAAGAGATGACAATATTGAATATCATATTTCATCCCAACTAGTTGATAAAGGACCGTGAACTTGAGTGACCTTGGGAAGATAGATCCTAACAAACCTATTGGCATACTTTCCTGACCAGTGAACAGTGGAACAGCCATAAGGACTCATTTAACCCTTAATTAGCCACTTAAACCACTTAACACATCCCTGACTTTTCCCCATCTGCACACTTTGCAGTGAATTTCTTCCCTGGTGTGTACTCTTCGCCTGGCAATTTAATGAACTTATTTGTTGTTGTTCTTGTTTTTTGAGTGCTCTGGTCATTTGTATTCTATCTTCTCACAGAATAAATGAAACAGATGAATTATGCTTTGGATGTACTGAGTTCTAGTGCCTGTAGGAACAGTCCTGAGGAGAGGCTGGCAGGCAGATGAGGTGCGTATCTGAAGCTGGGTTGCAGTGTCTGGAAGGGAGAAGTAGACCAAGAAGCCATCAGCAAAGAGGTGTTCATTGAAGCCAAAGAGAAGAGTTTAAGCTCCGCCTTGAGTGCAGAGGCTACTTAAAAAATAAAAGAAAATAGGGCTTCTGGGTGGTTCAGTCGGTTAAGTGTACGACTTTGGCTCAGGTCATGATCTCACCATGAGTTCTAGCCCCACATTGGGCTCTGTGCTGACAGCTCAAGCCTGGAGCCTGCTTTGGGGTCTGTGTCTCCCTCTGTCTCTCTCTCTCTGTCTCTGCCCCTCCTCCGTTCATGCTCTGTCTCTTTCTGTCTCATACATAAATAAACATTAAAAAAAATTAAAAAAGAAAATAGAATAGAATAGTAAAAACAAAACAAAAAAGAAAGAAAGAACGAAAGAAAAAGAATAGGATCCCAGCTAAATGGAATGTGTTGCCTGCGAAGATAAGGCTCCTGTGGAGCCCTGGGGGACTCTCTAAACGACACTGAAGCAGAATGCACGCTTGGCTGGGTGATCCTTTGAAAGGCTCTACATCCTTTACTTGTAGTCAGCTCCCATGCCCAGGGTCTTCCTGCTCTTATAGTTTTAAAACGAGTATATTGTTTCCTTCCACATCTATAATTCTTTTTCTAGACCTCATTCAGAAAACAATGGAGGCCTGTGGCTGTTTCATGATAGAATAAACATAAATGTTGCAAGAGTCTCCCTGTAAGTTAGCATGACTGCAACATTGATAAGAAAATAAGATCTGGAAGGAAGGACTCTCAGACTTCGATTTATATAAAAGACATATAGCTTCACCTAGTTGTTTTTAAATAATTTTTTAAAAGTTTATTTATTTGGAGAGAGAGAGCACATGGCAGGGACAGAGAGAAAGGGAGAGAGAATCCCAAGTAGGCTCTGCACTGTCAGTGCAGAGGCCAACATGGGGTTCAATCCCACAACCCTGAGAGCATGACCTGAGCCGAAATCAAGAGTTGGAAGCTTAACCAACTGAGTCACCCAGATGCCCCAAGATTTTATTTTTAGGTAATTTCTACATCCAACTTGGGCCTCAAACCCATAACGCCCAAGATCAAGAGTCATGGACTCTACTGACTGAGCCACCCAGGTCCCCCTTTGCTTCATCCAGTTTTAACTCAGTTTCTCTTTGGAGCCCCACTACTGAAGAGCCAAAAATTAAGTCCTCCATTAAGAGAAACCTCGGGCTGCACGTAGCCCCAGTCCCAGTCCCAGGAAAAGCCTCAGACTGTTCAAGGCTAAAGCCATGCTCAGACCGCCCTCAGTTCAGCTAATCAAAAAGAAAAAATAGAAGCATTCCTATGGTCTGAGTCAAGGCTGGAAACTGCAGATACAATCTAGCCAATTTCTCACTGCTTGTCTGAACCCCATGTGGGCCCTTTAAACTCACCTCACAACTGGTCATTTTCAAAGATTCTCAAAAGTCATGATTGGGTCCCACCAAAAGTAATGAACACCTCACAGACACTGAATGGTCGAAGCTGTAATTGTAATTGGTGCTTATATGACGATGCTACCTGTACTGTAACACCCCCATCCCTTACTCCTTAAAAACCCTGTTTGCTATTGTTCTTGGCTTCACCTTGCTGCCATGACACCAGTAGGCTGGGTGAGCCCCTGCTCAAGCTTGTAATAAAGACCCTTTTGTACTTGCATCGGTGCCGGCTCCTTGGAGTGAGGGGCCTAGACAAACTAAACCAAAAACTCAACCAGCTTTTCTGCTTCTGTACAAGTGCTTGCACTACGGGAAACTAACACCTAACTAGCTCCTTCCACTTCTGTACCATTGCTTAAGGCTTGAGTTTCAGCCTCCCCGGAACTATCAGGCAGCTGCACACTGCCCAAGGCCGAAGAAACTGGCCACCACATCACTCCACCACACTACCCTGGCAACACTCAATCAGGAAAGGCCAGCAGCCACCCTCCGCCTTACTGAAGGAAGGGCCTTGGGAGAGAGAAGTTAACCTGTTAGTAGCCGAACAAGACCCTAGACTCGCTCTATGATTGGCTGAATTCAAAGGTATCCTAAATGTTATAATTGGATCCCGCCAAAAACCTGATGGCGGGAACCAATCAAATATGGTATGTGTTCATATTTGAATATCAACCAATGACAAACCTGTAACCATAGAGATCTCCTGTCCCTCCCCACGACTTGTTTACTCCTGTCTATAAAAAGGCTGCAAAGGCTTTGTTCAGGGCCTCTCAGCGTCACCGGGACGAGTGCGCGGAGGTCCGGGTTCCAACATGCAAATAAACAACCCTTGCCGATTGGCTTTGACTCTGGCCTCTTGTGGTCTGTTTTTGGGGTCTCTCGAACTCTGGGCGTTTCACTACCACCAGCATCACCACTGTTCCATAGGTAAAGGAGAAATTTAATCCCAATGTATTCTGGTTCATCCCCACCCCTCCTCACAGGTCTCTGCCTCCTCTTTGCAGTTGTTGAGAATTAACCACTGATTCCCCCTTCAGGAGAGCACTACCTGCTCACTGGCTGCAGGTCCCCTAAGATCTCTCTGGAATCCTATCATGCTTTACTCCCTTTACTCACCCAGGAACACCTGCCTAGATGACATCGTGCATGGACCCTCTCTTCAGGATTTGCCCAATGCTCTGGGTCTCTCAGACGCAGGAACCACAAGGAGGCTGTGGCCATTCCTTTCTGGAAACTTCCTAACTCTTCTGACTCCAACAACAGACTTTCAGCAACCTCCGCCGCCCCCCCACTTCCCCAAGGGAACTCTTCATTTTGATTTTAGACTCAAAGGCACTCCCTCTGTTGTGATATTTACCCTCAGAGGCATCTCACTTAATCTCCTTGTGAGTTTAGACTTTAGCCAGAGACCGGCATGCTGTTTTCCACTAATGCTCTTGCCCCTGAGACAATTAAGTTAAACTGGCCCAACTTCTTGGATGGAGGTGGTTGGGGATACAATTCAAAAAATTTACAAAGGAAATATGCAAGAGAGAAAAAATTAATATCTAAACATATTCCTCTAATACTTAGGTCTATCTGTATTTCTGCAGAAGTGGATCATATCTCTAGTTCAGATCATTTCATTGTAGCTGAGACTCATATCAATTGCCAACTCACTACCTCCACTCCAGTGTCTAAGAACCAATGATACAATGTACTTGGTGCTGTTTTGAGCAGGAAGAATCCCCACTGACACTGAACCACTGCCACAAAAGAGGATTAAATAACCTCAAATCTACACGTAAGCCATACCCAGTTTATTCCAATGGAGGTAACGTCGACTTTCTAGCATCTCCTCACCACAGAGAGGAGTCAGCCAGCAGCTGGGGGGGAAGCTGGTTCTTGTGTGGGGAGGAGCTACTGGATTAGGGGCCTGTTAGCAGTTGGATGATAATGGCTTCTAATTGGTTCTTGGTAGCACTATGCTAATTAGGTACTTTATGACTTAAACTTTCTTTAAGAAGCAATACAGTCCCAAGTGTTTTGTTTAATTTGCAGAGTGCAATTGTAATAAATATATTTTTCTAAAGGGCATTGGGGTGGGGAGCAGGAGAAATCTCTCCATCAACAACATAGGAATAGACTTTCTAGTCCCAAAAGAGGCAAATGGCAGAGGCTTAGGACTATACCTTCAGGGACCATTGTGTAGTACGTTATCAGAGAAGGGCGTTTGAACAGTGTGGGGCATCGGAAACCCCAGGGATGGGCTATAATGCTGTCTTTTTTTTTTTCCTAGGAGAGAGAGAGAGACAGCGTGAGCAGGGGAGGGTCAGAGAGAGAGGGGAAGGTACAGACTCTGAAATTGGCTCCAGGCTCTGAGCTGGCAGTCAGCACAGAGCCCGACGCGGGGCTTGAACCCACAAACCGCGAGATCATGACCTAAGCGAAAGTCAGACGCTTAACCAACTAAGCCACCCGGGCGCCCCTATAGTGCTGTCTTCTGAGCAGGGAGTTGGCCAGTGGCACCACCTGGTGGAGCTGGTCCTTGCTGTTGATGGTTCTTTTCTTGCTGTGGGAAGGATGAGAGAGAACCCAAGCTGAGGATTCCTTTCTGATACAATTGTTTGCCTTTTGTTCTTCATTCTCATGGTTTGTTTCCTTCCCCTTTCGACAAAAGAAGGGGTGATATCTGGTATGTTCCTTTATTCCAATTTTCTTATGGCAGTATTAAGGGTGTATTTTGTAGCAAAATTCTGAAAAAGGTAAAGTTTTAACTCCTTCATGGCTACTCATCCTTTGTCAAAATTGTGCTTTATTAGGCAAGGTACTTCTTGTCTCTCTGCTTCTTTTTGTATAACAAGATATGATACTATTTTTTTTTAACCTATATCTTCTCACTGAGTGTCCACATCAGTACATATGTATGTAATTATGTTTTAATCTACATATAGTATCTTTAAATTTTTTTTTAATTTAATGTTTATTTATTTTGAGAGAGAGAGACAGAGCATGACCAGGGGAGGGGCAGGGAGAAAGGGAGGCACAGAATCCAAGGCAGGGTCCAGGCTCCAACCTGTCAATGCAGAGCCTGATACAGGGGCTCAAACTCACAAGCTGTGAGATCATGACCTGAGCCAAAGTCAGTAGCTCAACCGACTAAGCCACCTAGGTGCCCTTCTACATATAGTAGCTTAAGATAGAATGAACCATAGTATATTTAGCCACTGATGAGTCATACAATATTTGGCCATCAGGTTTCTTTCAATTCTTTGCTGACAAGCAGTTCTGCAATGAATATTATGTGTTGTGCATATGTGTGACTTCTGTGGCGTGGGGGTGTAGATAAGAATTGGAATTACTGAGTCAAAGAATATATACTTTAAGTTCTGAAATACTGTCAAATTTACTTTCTTTTTATTTATTTATTTCTTTTTATTTTTTTTTACAAATAAGTTTATTGTCAAATTAGTTTCCACATAACACCCAGTGCTCATCCCCACAAGTGTCCTCCTCCATGCCCATCCCTCCTCCCCCCACATCCATCAGTCCTCAGTTTTTGTCAGCATTCAAGAGTCTCTCATGGTTTGCCTCTCTCCCTTTCCCCCACCATTTCCCCCTTCTTCTCCCCCTTGTTCCTCTGTTAAGTTCCTCCTAATCCTCCTATACGTGCAAACATATGATATTTGTCCTTCTCTGCCTGACTTATTTCGCTCAGCATAACACCCTCAAGGTCCATCCATGTTGCTACACATGGCCAGATTTCATTGTTTCTCATTGCCATGTAGTATTCCATGGTATAGATAAACCACATCTTCTTGATCCATTCATCTGTTGATGGACACTTAGGCTCTTTCCATGTTTTAGCTATTGTGGAGAGTGCTGCTATGAACATTGGGGTACATGCGCTCCTATGCATCAGCATTTCTGTATCCCTTGGGTAAATTCCTAGCAGTGCTATTGCTGGGTCATAGGGGAGTTCTATTGTTAGTTTCCTGAGGAACCTCCACACTGTTTTCCAGAGGGGCTGTACCAGTTTACATTCCCACCAACAGTGTAGGAGGGTGCCCGTTTCTCCACATCCTCGCCAGCATCTAGAGTTCTCTGATTGGCTCATTTTAGCCACTCTGACTGGCGTGAGGTGGTATCTCAGTGTGGTTTTGATTTGTATTTCCCTGATGAGGAGGGATGCTGAGCATCGTTTCATGTGTCTGTTGGCCATCTGGATGTCCTCTTTGGAGAAGTGTCTGTTCATATCTTCTGCCCATTTCTTCACTGGGTTGTTTGTTTTTCAGGCGTGTAGTTTGGTGAGTTCCTTATAGATTCTGGATATCAACCCTTTATCTGATATGTCATTTGCAACTATCTTTTCCCATTCCGTTGGTTGCCTATTAATTTTCTGGGTTGTTTCCTTGGCTGTGCAGAAGCTTTTAATCTTGATGAGGTCCCAACAGTTTATTTTTGCTCTTGATTCCCTTGCTTTTAGGGATGTGTCAAGTAAGAAGTTGCTGTGGTGGAGGTCAAGGAGGTTGTTTCCTGCTTTCTCCTCTAGGGTGTTGATAGTTTCCTGTCTCACGTTCCTGTCAAATTTACTTTCAATTCAGCACTGAAATACCTTGTTAGCAATATGTGAGGTAAATATCTTGTGTTCACTCATGTTCTCTCTCTCTCTTTCAATCTAGAGAGAGGAAATAATCTTACTATTGCTCTCATTGTAACTCCTCTGATTACTAACTGGATGAAAATTGTTTTCATATTTCACAGTCATTCATGTTATTTTCTGCTGTGAATGCCTATTATTGTTTCATATAGTTCAATATTCACTTGTACGCTTTTCTTTTTCATATATAGGAGTTCTTTATATATTCTGCATACTAGTCCTACTCAATCTTTAATTTTATTTATGGCAGCTTTTGTTCTTCAGAGGTTATCAATATTGATATAATTAGGTTTATCAATTTTTTTTCAAGGTTTTTCATTTTTGTTTTTGGAGGACTTTAAATTGTGTGTGTGTGTGTGTGTGTGTGTGTGTGTGTATTTATATATATGCGGAAGTCTGTATCTTTTGACCCTTCACCCATTGCTACCACCCCCACTCAGCTAGAGAGGGCCAGAGGGAAAATATGAGGTTGGCACCCACCAGTCTCTGGACCTGGAGAATGTTCCAGCAGACTCTTAGCTGTGTGTGTTAGATTAGATGCCTGCACTCAGACTGACCCTTTAACATAAGCAAATGAGCCCTTTCACCTAAATTCCAGGCACTATTGCTGCTTCTGCCTGGGCAAGCTGGGGCAGTGAGTCTCAGTGCATGGGCCCTTTAGGAGCCAGTTCTCAGATCACGAGTCTTGTGTGTCTCATGCACTCACACAACCATTGTCAGTTTCCAAAGCTAGATGTTTGGGAGCTCACCTCTCAGATGCAGGTCTTAAAAGTTAGGGTGCTGATGTGGGGTTCGAACCCTTTACTTCTCAAGGAGAAGCTCCAGATTTTGAGTTCTTTACCAGTTGCTGGTCGCTGCACTGGGATAAGGTTTATAGCAAGACTGTGCCCTATCCTCTTTGATGTGATTTTCTTCTCATTTGTAGTTGCTGTTCAACTAGCCTTGAGGCTATTTTCACTGAAAAGTTTTTCTTATGCAGCTGCTACTTGGTAGGTCTGTGGGAGGAAGTGAATTGAGGATCTTCCTGTGTCGCTGTCTTAACTGGTCCCATCTGAAAGTGCATACATTTTGGGGCGCCTGGGTGGCTTAGTCGGTTAAGTGTCCGACTTTCGCTTAGGTCATGATCTCGCGGTTCGTGGATGGGTTCAAGCCCCACGTTGGGCTCTGTGCTGACTGCCAGCTCAGAGCCTGGAGCCTGTTTCAGTCTGTGACTTCCTCTCTCTCTGACCCTCTCCTGCTCACGCTGTCTCTCTCCCTCTCTCCTAGAAATAAATAAAACATTAAAAAATTTTTTTAAATAATAAAAAAATAGAAGTACATACATTTTATATTTTCTCCCATGACTTCATAATTTTTGTATTAATTTCTTGAACCCTCAGAAACATATTTCTATAACTAGTTAAGGATCTAGTTCAACCTTTTTCCATATGTATGGACAAATTTCTTCTTCAGAAGCCATCTTGTTCATACACTAAATTCCAAGGTCAGAAGAGATACCATGGCTAGACACAAGTTGGGGAGAAATTGGCATTTACATTACAACTGGGGCTTGTGGGTAAAATCAGTCTCCTGAGGTAATACATAGAACGAGAAGAGGAAAAGGAGACTGAAAACAGCTGAAGGAGGACAGGGCGTGGGGCAGAAATGTGATGCCTGCTGCATCTCAGGCCCTTGGCGGAGCATATTCCTGCACCAGGGAGGTATGAAAGTTCCCTCAGGACACAGGTCTTGCTTCCAGATTGGTCTCAGGTCACCCCTGATAGTTCCTATGGTTCTACTTTGCCCCCTTGATATCCCTGGGTCTCTGACCAGCATTAAACTCCTTTCCAGCACCATCTGTGAGAGGAGAGGTTGTCTTTACTAGAGGGCACTGATATGTGAAGCATGCCAGCTATGGATGCTAAAAGTCATGGAATTCTGGGACCATTGTACATGAATGCACAGCTGTCCTTCTCAAAATGCCAATAGCCCTTTCTTTGAAAAACGTTGGAAGAGAGCTCAGTAGGGAAGCGATTGCAGATCTACTGGAGAGGTGATGTCAACCTAAGCCAGAGCAGTGGCTAAAGGATCCAGAGGAGGGGATTGGGAATGAGGAATATTTATGAATATTTATGAAATCAGGAAGACAAGGTTTTGGCTGGTAGATCCAGGGTAGGCCAGAGGGAGGAATCATTGAGGATTCTAAACATTGTGGTTTGGGCAGCTGAATGGCTGAGTATTTCATCCATCAAGACAGAAATACAGGAGCATATCTAGGTAGGTGGAAATGATTCATTTAATTTGGAACATGGCGAGTTGAGATCCCCGTGGAGGATTGTATAGAGAAGACCAGCAAGCTAGAAGTCTCTGGGCATATATGAAACATATGAGAAGAATTCCACACAAGGGACTAAGAGGGAAAGCCATGTTTGGGAACCACTCATGGCCTCCATGGACTGGTAGCTTCTGTGGAGCAACCTACTAACACACACAGACCACTGGTCACTCTAGGTCGGCCATGCTCCCCCACTGAAGCCTGCCTGTGGCCTTGACAATCCATCTGCACAGAGAGTCTGTGGCTGGTAGTCATGGCTGCACCAGAAACAGCACGCTCTCCCTGATGTGAGCTGGAGCCAACCTTGGCATGTGCAAATTTAATAACACTGGAATCTTCATAGCTTCTCTTTCTCCTGGGAGAAACAGCAAGGGAAGAAAGATAATAAAACCAATGAATCATCAGGTTGTATCCCATGTGTGAGAACATGGTGGCTGGGGAGAGGCATTTAAACCACAAAGCCTTTTCCCTTATCTCTATCTGGGAGATAAATTTCATGTAGATTATCATTTTTGTCAATGTCTCACAAGTCCTTTCTAAACACAGCTTCAAGCTCCCCCTACCTACAGATTGCTGCATCTAACTCCTCCTACCAAAAAAAAAAAAAAAAAAAATTCCCTGGGGCTGCCACTAATCCCATCACTGCTGCTTCATGGACCTCACATTCTTGTCCTTAATCCTTTCTGGATGTGTCAGCAGTGTTGAGTCCAAGGAGGAAGGATTCTCAGAACATGTCTCTCAGTGGAAAAACGGAAAAGGACTGGCCTGGAGCCGGCTGTCAGGTCATGATTTGTAGACTAGAATTATGCCTGCCTCTGAGTTCGGCAGAAATACTACTTGATATTCTTCAGGACGATAATTTCTTTGTTCATTTCTTTTGTCTCTGTCACTTGTTCTTCTGATTGAGGGTCTCCTTTCTGCTGGCTTTGGAACACCCTAGCTTTTCTCTCTTCCTGCCCCTTGTTCGTTAGCCTCCCTGTCTTACATGACAGAGTTTATACTGGATCCTAAGACTCATCTTTCTCCCATTGCAGTAACTATTCTGTCTCCAACCTCAAATCGGACTCAAGATCTGGGACGTAGGACAATACTTTCCTAGATCATTCAAGGAGGCCTTTCCAAAGGAATGGCACTTGCACCGCGTGGGGAACATTGGACCACTTCTTGCACTCATAGCTTGTATTTATTTCAAAATATCTTTGCTGAGTTTTTCAAAATGCAGCTTTCTCTGCAGCAAATTCTCCTGGGGTACCTGTTAAACCTTCCAGACCATTCAATAGGATCTCTGAGGGTGGGGCTTAGAAATCTCCAGGTTAAACAAATACCCAAGCTGCTTCTTAAGAATACAAGACTTGAGAATCATTGTTATTGGCTGAGAATTTTAATAATAACCATCCAGTCTTATTTAACTCAGCCTCAAAATATCGGAGTAGGGTTTTTCTTTTTCTTTTCTTTCTTTTTAACCAAAAAATACATTTCTTTAAATATAATCTCAGCCAGATCCTTGAAACATGCAGTGGACCAGATCACTCACTGGTTGTGGTTTGGAAGGGGTAAGGATTGGTGTTCTACCCTCTGATCCCAGGTTCAGCACATTTTCTCTCTTCTTTGCCCTGAAAAGCACCGATTTAGGGATCTGATAGACCTGCCTTGAATCAAACTGTCATTTAGCTGAGTGAAAATGGCTTTGAACATGTTATTAAGCTCCATGTTCTTTGCATATACCAGGAGTAATAATACCTAGCACATAGCTTCTGCAAGCATGATCTTGACCTAAAGACACTCCTTGGTTGGCTGATGCCAAGGCCCATTAGGAGAAAGGACAGGGAATAACATTAATTGATTACTATTTAGTTTGATTTCTGCCACTGTGAAGATGTATGTATTCACTACAAAATTCCATTCCACAATCAGCAGCCCCTCACATCTTCTTTGATAAATTGATCAAAGGAATTAGTGCTGGAGGCTAAATCTAGTGGCTTGTAAAGGAATAAGAAGTGGTATTTTGCTAATGCGGAGCTAGGAGATTAAAATTTTCTTTAAGAAGGGTGCCTGGGTAGCTCAGTCGGCTAAACATCTGACTTCAGCTCAGGTCATGATCTCACGGTTGGTGAGTTATAGCCCTGCATCAGGCTCTCTGCTGTCAGCATGGACCCTACTTCACATCCCCTATCTCCCTCTCTCTCTGTCTCTCCCCTGCTTGGTCTCTTTCTCTCTCAAAAATAAATAAGCATTTAAACATTTTTTTTCTTTAAGAAATACTAATCAATAAGGCACCTGGGTGGCTCAGTCATAAAGCCTCTGACTTCAGCTCAGGTCATGATCTCATGGTTTGTGAGTTTGAGTCTGTATGGGGTGAGCACAAGCCCTGCTTTGCATGAGCCCTGGTTCCCTCTCTCCTTCTCTCTCTAAAACAAAAAAAGAAAGAAAGAAAGAAAGAAAGAAAGAAAGAAAGAAAGAAAGAAAGAAAGAAAGAAAGAAAGAAAGAGAAAGAAAGAAAGAAAGAAAAGAAAAGAAATACTTATCAATAGAATCCAAGAAGTTTTTTTCTTGAAAACAAAAACAGGGGCACCTGGGTGGCCCTGGGTAGCTCACCCAATTCTTGGTTTCAGCTCAGGTCATGATCTCAGCTCAGAGCCTGGAGCCTGCTTCAGATTCTATGTATCCCTCTCTCTCTGCCCCTCCCCGGCTCGCACTCTGTCTGTCTTTCTCTCTCTCAAAAATAAATAAACGTTAAAAAATATATACATATATTTAATAAACTGAATGAAGGGTAAATAATGAATATAAGGGGAGCAATGAAAGGGTTTCTGAAATATGACACAGCTTGAGGAGCAGGGGTCTTCTGAGCTCAGAACTGAATGTGGGGGTTCTGCTGTGCAGATAAGTCCTTGTTCTAAGCCATTTTAGGGGGACTTGCTGAGGTTTGACAGCATGCTGGTGAAAGACG
This sequence comes from Proteles cristata cristata, assembly GCA_017311185.1. Taxonomy (NCBI): domain Eukaryota; kingdom Metazoa; phylum Chordata; class Mammalia; order Carnivora; family Hyaenidae; genus Proteles; species Proteles cristata. Next base: position 88,743 of record JAESUZ010004083.1, on the reverse strand, counting down.
AGGGGTTAGAAGTGGACAGTCGTAGACTCTGTGGGGAAACTCTCAGCACGTTTCAAGACGGAGGGTGTTAGCACCATGTCGGCAGCACCTGAAGTATCGTCCTTGAGATCTGGGGAAGTGGATGCCCCTCAATGGCCCTTCGTGAGTAAGTGATCCCAGTCCTAAGTCATAAGGCCAAGAAGGATGAGTTTTAGTTATCCCTAACAGGAGTATTCGTGTCACCAAAACTTGATGGGTGACTCCAGTGGGTGCCTCTGAACCTTGCTCAACTTTGGATCCATTTTGTAGAACTGAATTAACAATGAAGTTGGTGGGAAATGTAAGTAAGGGGTAGATTTTACTTGTTATTTATTTTTTCACCTTTCCTCTAACAAGTGCCGTTGGGAGAGATACTCCTTCACAGGTCTCTGGAGCTCCTACATGTCTTCCTGGCTCTGCCAGGAATGTGGAGCTCTGACTGCTCTTTATCCAGATCATTACTCAAGGTTGAGTTTGCAGTCAGCAGCCTGGAGAGATAAGGTCATGTCTCACTAGGAAAAAGAACAGGCTTGTTTACTACTTGCTATAAACGCGGAGCCCACACCAAGTTCACTGTTCCCAAGCTACAGAGCAAGCCCATTGCATGTGCACCATCCATTTGTCCCATGATGTCACCCATGTGAGATTTGGGGGCAAAGAGATTTTTGCAAACATGGTCATGCTGCTTTCTGTCATGAGCAATGAAGTCCTTTGTCTCTTGGGCCAGTGGTCTTGTGTTCTCTACCAGTATCCGTGACAGAGCAATAGGCTAACTTAGCTGTTTATAAGTAGAGTAAAATCAAATACCACTTACTTCAAGTATGTGTTACTTTTGTGATAGCAAACCAATTGACATTATTATAAAATTAGAAATGATCCTTCTCTAGCAAATTGTTACTTTCCTTCCTTGATTCTCTAGCTAACATTGATTGAGGGGCGCCTGGGTGGCTCAGTCGGTTACGCATCCAACTTTGCTCAGGTCATGATCTCACAGTTCATGAGTTCGAACCCCATGTCCGGCTCAGTGCTGACAGCTCAGAGCCTAGAGCCGGCTTCGAATTCTGTCTCCCTTGCTGTCTGCACTCCCCCCCCCAAAGAAATAAAAATTTAAAATATTTTTTTAAAAATTGAAATTCACTGATATATTTCTACTAAAAAATGCCCAAATACCTAGGACAAAAAAAATGGGAGCCTAAGTCATTACATTTTATGGCTATTTCCTTTCAGACTAGAAAACATTTTCTAATTTGCAATTCCTCCAATTGCAGCAAAATTCAGTTTTCTAGTAAAACTAATTCTGGATAGTCTGGGGCCAGTCCTTGCAGCCACCCCTTTCCATGGTTGACATCTTTTTTGTTGTTGTTCTTGTTTATTTATTTTTGAGAGAGAAAGAGAGTGCGCGCACAAGCAAGGGAGGGATGGAGACAGGGAGACACAGAATCCGAATCAGGCTCCAGGCTCTGAGCTGTGAGCACAGAGCCCAACTCAGGGCTTGGACCACAAGATCATGAACTGAGATGAAGTTGGATTGACACTTAACCAACTGAACCACCCAGGACCCCCATGGCATCTTGCAGTAATTTCCCCATCTGGCTTCCTATATGCCTAACAGTGGGCAAGGGCTCTGCCCATGCACTGTGCATTCCTCTGAACACCGGCCCCCTTCTTTAGTAGCAGCTAGATCTGCTAATCTCTCTAGATCCGGAGGCTTTAACCTCTCCTCCAAACAGTGGTCTCTACCCTTGTCTCCCCAAGGAGAAAGAAGCATGATCTCAGGGCCCTAAAACCATAAGCTCTGGATTTCCCTGGGGGTGGAAGGTGAGGAGGCCATCTCACATCTTTAGACACACAAAGAAGGCTTGCCTGCCAGTGGGGGTGCGAAGAAGAAACACTAAGATTAATTACTGTATCTCAGCACGTTACTCGGTAACATCTCTACTCAATGTTTTCTATCCTTCAACTCTCATATGCTTTCTAAAAGAGTAGTAGTTAATTTAAAACTGCAATGTGGCTTCTTACTAAACAGTGCTCACTAAGCTTGCCATTCCTCTCTCTGGAACTACGGCAAAAGCCAGTTGGCAGCTTCAACTCACCAGACATCTCAGGATCTTTGCACTGGTTGACCATCCACACACTACCTCCTCTCTCCCATCAGCTTACCCACGTGTCTAAGTTTCTTCTCTCTGGCAGCTCCTCTGAATCTATGATCGCTCATTTTATACATGTCCCTTAGAGGTTGCTGTTCTCCAGGCCTCTGTCCTAGGCTCCCTTCCAGTCTCACATCCCAGCCCCTCCTGAATGGTTCCTGTGGTTCTTGCAGCCCTGACCCTCTCCCTCCCCTGCTGCCCCCCATCTTTCCTGAGCTCCAGGCCCCCCTCCAGCTTTATAATGGACTTTTCTGCCTGCGTGTGACATATGCACCCCAAAATCAGTGGTTCCGAAGCATATACTGAGCCTTTTCCTCCAAATCTGCTCCATCCTCCCCCCCCGCCTCAAAACCGGTATCAGCACATGATGCCACCATCCACTGAATTGCCCAGGAAAGAATCAGAAGCTTCTCCCTAGCCTGTCAATTAGCAGAGGCTTGTTGATTCTTTGTCCTCACTTCTACTGTCACTTCTCATTTACCGTCAGATGCCACCTGAGCCCAGGGCGCTGTCATGTCTTGCTGGGATCACTGCTTCTACCTCAATTAAATCATCTCCTTAAACTGCAGCTGTTTCTTCACTCCACAGTGACAAAGGCCTTTCTGAAGTGCAAACCTGATCTTGTCTTTCTTTCTTTCTTTTTTTTCTTTTTTTTTTTTTTTTTGTTGCCGGGGGGACAGTGCTCATCTGGGATATGAAACCCTTGTCATCCTTTTTCTTTAAATCTCTGAACACCCCTCAATGCCCTCCTAAAGAGGAAGTCATTATGACTTCCAAATCCCTTCATTGCTTGCACCCACCTCCCCATCCTTGGCTAAGGAGCAAGAACTTCCAGCCTTGCTGAGTCCACCAGAGGGCAGCCTAACCAACAGTGCCGCGGAGTTCTGTCGCTCAGTCTGAGAATACAGTGTCCTCATTGTCCCCCCCGCCCCCCCGCCCCCTGTCCCCGGGACCTCAGGCCTGATGCCTGATGTGCTGTGCAGTTTGGTGAGGGAGGCAAATGAAAAAGAAATGAAGCACTGAAAGAATATGTGTTATTTGCCCCAAATGTTATTAAAATAGGAAACAGGAATAGAGACCGCATTGGGAGGATGGTCAGGTTTGGTTTGCTATTTCCTAAGATGAAGGACCAGGATAAGGAACAATCTAAGGGAATATTATAAATACCTGATTTTGGTTATAAGGATATCTGTCATGCATTTTCAAAGTATTGGCTACTGGTTTTAAAACATATTTATATTGCCCAAAGCAGTAGCTCAACTTTCCAGAAAACGTGTCCGATATAGTGAAGACTCCAGAACTGCCTGTAGTACAGAGCATTCTACGGCCATGCATCTTCTGAGTGGAGTCTCATATTTGTGTGTGTGTCAGGGAGGAAAGGATGTGTTCTCTAGTCTTCTGACTTGTCTTTTTGACCTCAGTTAGATACATTGTATCTTCAGGGCTTAGTGCAATTCTCCTTTCTGCTGGCAAACTTTCCCAACTGTCCCAGTCTAGACAAAACACATTTCTACCTCCTCAGTTAGATACATTGTATCTTCAAGGCTCAGTGCAATTCTCTTTTCTGCTGGGAAACTTTCCCAACTGCCCCAGTCTGAACAAAACACATTACTGCTTGTCATGGGAGCTGAGATGCACGCCTCCACCCCCCAGCAATCTCCATTCTGTACTGTTATGCTTTTTTCAGAGTACACTATTTCTCTAGCCCATCTTTATACTGGCTCCTAGCAGGTGCACAATATTTACTTGCGACTATGTAAAACATCCAACACATGTATTGTGTGACCTTTGACCAGTCATTGCTTTACTGCAGGCTTCAACTGTCTCATTATTTCAGCATTACACAGCCTACAATATTGTGAGAAGGCTTAATAACTAAGTGTTTTATGCATATTAGTAATAAGAATAGCATTATTAAGCAAAGGACAATCTGGGATATCAGAACCAGGTGTATTTGCTCAAGGTTTTCTTCTCCAATTTATGACTTGGGGTGTTTGCAGAAAGTACCATTCAATTGTAAAAAGACAAGGCTTCTGGGGGCACCTGGGTGGCTTAGTCGGTTGAGCGTCCGACCTTCGCTTAGGTCATGATGTCGCGGTTTGTGGGTTCGAGCCCCGCGTAGGGCTCTGTGCTGACGGCCAGCTCAGAACCTGGAGCCTGTTTCAGTCTGTGACTCCCTCTCTCTCTCACCCTCCCCTGTTCACGCTCTCTCTCTCTCTCTCTCTCCTAGAAATAAATAAAACATTAAAAAAAAAAAAAAAGAGGGGCGCCTGGGTGGCTTAGTCGGTTAAGCGTCCGACTTTCGCTTAGGTCATGATCTCGCGGTTCGTGGGTTCGAGCCCGCGTCGGGCTCTGTGCTGACTGCCAGCTCAGAGCCTGGAGCCTGTTTCGGTCTGTGACTCCTCTCTCTCTGACCCTCCCTGCTCACGCTGTCTCTCTCTCTCTCCTAAAAATAAAAAAAAAAAAAAAAAGACAAGGCTTCTGAAGGGGAGCTCTAGGAAAACTGGAGTGGACCTAGAGCTTCCAGCCTTGCTGTGTGGTGCTGTATCCACCAGAGGGCAGTGTGTCATCATTGTTGTGGAGCTCTGCCTTTCAGAGCGCAGAGCATGAATGCAGTGTTTTCCAGACAGCTCACACGCAACTTCCCCTGCACCCCCCCCACCACCATTTGAATGAAAATCTTTATAAAATGTACTACATCATCTTCTAGCCATTATAAGAATATTGTTATCATTGTTTCCTGTGAGTTACTTTTACCATTTTGTCATTGTATTAGCTTAATTCTAGACCAATGCTGCTTTTCAGTCATTATGCAGAAAAACTGTCTAAAGGAAGGAAGAACTAGCCATAGTCTGTGCATTCATGTTTTAGAAATGAAGTGGATCGCTTTTCCTTTGTAAAACCAAAATAGACTTATTCCAGAAGATTTAGAGAGAAGAAATGAAAAAGTAGCTTCACACCCCCCACCCCCACCCCATAGTCTCACTACTTTTGTTCCTTCTACCTGTATTTATCAAAAGCTAGGATATTCCAGGTTTTGTGCTGGGCCTCAAAAGTACAGAGGTGAATACAGTGATGAGCTTGCCTTTAAGGAGTGTGGTGTCTGGTGGGGAAGGCGGATGGACAACCAAGAGATTATTGTAATCAATTATAATGAGTGCTTTAATAGACAAATATGCACCACGATCTTTGAGAGCATGCAGTGGAGGCTAAGTGAGAGGAAATGCTTTTCAGAAGAAGGGCCAATGGAGTTGGATTTTGAAAAATCATGTATGAGGGGGGTGGGGGCTGGTAGAGGGAACAGGAAATCAACTGAGAAACATACACATCCTTCTTTAAGAATCCTTAGTGATGGTAATATTTGGCCTTCCTAAGACTTTGTATTGTAAGCACCCAGCACAGTGCCTGGTGCATAGTAGGGGCACAAGTAAACTTTGTTAAGTATACCAATACGAACCTCTATGATTTTGCTGGGCTACTAATGTCCCTATAATTTTTTATCCCTGTGCTACTAGCCTCAGGTGTTCACGTGGACTGCTCCTTCACTTCATTCAGTTTTCTGCTCACATTATCCACTTCATTCTCTTACCCTTCAGAGCAGGGTTACTTACTATTGCTTGATGTCATATTACACCTGTTGTCTGTGCCTCAGCCTAATGAGGGCAGGGGCCTTCTTTTGCTCACTGCTGGATCTCTAGTGCCTAATAGCTCTTAAAACACAGGAGATGCTTGATTAATATTATTTTGAAAATGTGAAAAGAATGAGCATGAGAGTTATCAACCTTACTTTTACTTTGTGATTGAAAATGCCTAGATAGGGGCGCCTGAGTGGCTCAGTCAGTTAAGCGTCTGACTTTGGCTCCAGTCATGATTTCGTATTTTGTGGGTTTGAGCCCCACATCAGGCTCTGTGCTGACAGCTCAGAGCATGGAACCTGCTTTGGATTTTGTGTCTCCATCTCTCTTTGTCCCTTCCCAGCTGGCACTCTGTCCTCTCTCTCTGTCTCTCAAAAATAAATAAACATTAAAAAGATTTTTGATAAAAATACATATATGTGTGTGTCTGTGTGTACATAGATAGATAGATATGTATACTTTTTAAAGTAAATGATGGGGTAAGGTCGCTATACTGTTTTGGGGCATTTATTGGAATATCCAATATTTTATTAGAAAACCCACAAATTAAAGAAAATAAAGAAACCCAGTTGTACCCATTCTGCCCCCAGTCTCTTCCTCTTACTTATTTAAAGGAAAGAGAAGACAGTCATCCATGACAAGTAGCAGCTGTCAAAGGAAGCTTCATGCTCAGCGGAAAGCTAAATATCCCACCATGCAGCCTGTGGACTACAGGTTCAAGTACACTTTTCTCCTGTAGGGAAGTTGGAAAGACCAAAATGAGCTCCTCTATCAGTGTTACCTCAGCCTTCCTTGCTTTGTGGTATTTTACAAGTCTGAAAGTTAGAGAAAATGGATAGTAATACAAGTAATTCTTGCCCATGGAGGACACATATGGTCTGGAGGAATGTGAGATCATCCTGTGGCATCTGTTTGTGAATTCACTTCAGCACTGCTTATCTGACTGCTTATCTGAATATAAGCATGGACAGCATGGAGTCTGCTCAGGACGGGTTATATAACATCATCTTGTTTTCCTCGTTAATTAACGAGCTGCATACATTTCACAAGCATTTATTTCGTATTTGTACGAGAGTCACGATTTTACGTTTTTAAAAGAATAGTCGTTTAACATTAGTCACATAAAATATCACCACAACTATTGTCTTATATGCAATACATCATTTCAGTGGAAGGAAGCTCATTTGCATTTTCCTGGTGAAGGAAATGTTTTTCATTCCTCTGACTTAAGGGGATGGAGCGGGGGTGTGGGGGGGGTCTAGCCTCTTCAGATAGCAAAGATCAACAAGGTACCCTGAATGCTGTTAAGAACTACTTTTTGGTCCTTAAAGATTGGGCATTTCTCACGAACATGTTACTGTCCGACGGCCAATCACAAGCTTGCCTCTCTATGCTAGTAATGCTATTCTGCAGAACATCCCCACGGCAGTTTGTATGCAGTGGCTGTGTGTGTGACAAGAGTTAGGAGAAGAATGTGAATTTGCTGGTAAGAACTGTGGTAAGACGTTTAGCAAACAGAACCTTTGTTTCCAAGGGGACAGGGACAGTCTTTTCAACAACTAGTGCCAGGCAACTGGATATCCACATACAAGAGAATGAAATTGGACCCTTACGTTACACTCTATAGAAAATTTAACTCAAAATAGATTAAAGACCTAAACATAAGAGCTAAAGCTATAAAATTCTTAGAAGAAAACTTAGGAGAAACCCATTATGATACTGAATGTGGCAATGATTTGTGGGATGTGACACCAGAAGCACAGTCAACAGAAGACAAAATAGATAAATTGGACTTCACCAAAATTAAAAACTTCGGTGCAGCAAAAGAAACGATCAAGATGGCAAAAAGACAAAAAGACATATATCTGATAGAAGATTAATACCCAGAATATATATGCAGAACTCCTACAACTCAACAGCAAAACAAACAATCCAATTTTTAAATGAGCAAAGAACTTGAGTAGACATTTCTCTAAAGAAGGCACACAAATGGCCAATGAGCACATGAAAAGATTCCCCAACATCACTACTCATTAGGGAAATGCAAACCCAAAAAAATCTCAATGAGCTACCACTTCACACGTATTATGATGACTATTTTCAAAAAAAAAGAAAAATCAAAGAAAGAGAAAATAACAAGTGTTAGTGAGGATGTGGAGAAACCCTCCTGTATTGCTGGTGGGCTTCTAAAATGGTGTGGCAGTTGTCAAAAAGTGAAACATAGCATTATCATATGATGTAACAATTCCACTCCAGGTTGTACCCTGAAAGAATGGAGAGCAGGAACTCAGATACTTTTACATCAGTGTTCATAGCAGCACTATTCACCATAACCCAAAAGAGGAAGTAAACCAAATGTCCATCAATAGATGAGTGGATACAAAAAATGTAGCATATGCACAAGGGAATATTATTCAGCCCTTAAGAAGAATGAAATTCTGATCATACCACGACATGCTTGAACCTTGAAAATATCTTGCTAAGTAAAAGAAGCCAGACATAAAAGGCCACATATTGTGTGATTGCATTCATACAAGGTGCCTAGGATAGACAAGTTAATACATGGAAAAAATAGAATAGAAGTTACCAGAGGCTTGGGAGAGAGTGATGGGGATTGAATGTTTAATAGGCACAAATCTGTTGGGGATGATCTTCTGGAGATGGGTAGTAGTAAAGGTTGTGCAACACTGCAATTGAATTGTCACTGAAATATACACTGAAAAATAATTAGGGGTGCATGGCTGGCTCAGTTGGTAGAACAGTGTGACTCTAGATGTCAGGGTCATGAGTTCAAGACCCTTATTGGTTATAGAGCCTACTAAAAATAAATAAATAAAAATAATTAAAATAGTAAAATTTGGGACATGTGGGCAGTTCAGTCGGTTAAGCATAAATAAGACTCTTGATTTTGGCTCAGGTGATGATCTCACAGTTAGCAAGACTGAGCCCCACATCAGACTCTATACTGACAGTGTGGATCCTGTTTGGGATTCTCTCTCTGTCCCTTCCTTGCTCACACTGTCTCTCTCTCTCTCAAAATAAATAAATAAGCTTTAAAAAATGGTAAAATGTATGTTATGTATATTTTGCCGCAATAAAACACACACACACACACACGCATGCACACGCAGAAAAGAAACAAATTGGTATGTTACTGGAAGCAACAAAGCTGAAAAAAAATTAAAACAAGAGTCCAGGCACAACTCAGATAGTTATGGGAGTAAGTAAATATCAAAGACAGTGTTTTGAACCAGTAGGAAAGGATGTTCGGATGTTAACTCCCGTGTACCAACAAGCACCACAGTCCAGAGAAATAGTAACATCAAATTAAACAGACATCTGATGTGGGAGTGGGGAGACAGGTTTCCAAGACCTGATTCCACTAGCTTCCAAACGTCTGTATTTAATTTTTTGTATTTTAATTTATTGATTGACTTTACCCATAATTTAAAATGGATTCTGTATCCTGAAGCTCAGGGATTTAGGGACAATGAGAGAAGGAGACCCGGGGCTGCAGAGCCACCGCACCCTCCTTCTGTTTCCTCTCTGCAGAACTCTCTCCAGAGCGCCTCTCCCTCTGGTCTGCCCGCCTGGGAAACGAGACAGCAGACCTGCTGAGCCACTTTCATCTGAGGAAAAGCAACCCCTCCTCCTCAGAACATACTTCCCTCCCTGTGTTCAACTAGCTTAAGTTTTTATCCAGTTATTTCAGCAGCTTCCTAACGGGTCCCCTTGCATCCATCCTGCATCCTTGCTGCATCCATCCTCTGTCAGTCTCGCACCCGTCTCTCTGTGCTGCAGCCAGAGCGATCCTGCTAATGTGAGATGACAGCGCCCCTCTGCTCAGATGCCACTGCAGCCGTCCTTTGCATGCAGAGTAAAACCAAAGTCCTCACAGAAGTCCACAGGGTCCGACAGAATTTGATTTCCCATTCTCAGACCTCATCTCCTGGACTCTGCTCAGGCACTTTGGCCACTTTGCTGTTCCTCTCTGCACCGTGCAGAGCAGGGACCCCCTCAGTTCAGGATCCTTGTGTTTGCTGTTTTCTACGGCTGGGAAACACTCTCTTCTAGACACCCATAGAGCCACATGGCCCCTTCCCTCAACTCCTTCAGGTCTTTGTTCAAAGTTTACCTTCTTGTAAACCAGCTCACTTAAAAAATCACTGCAGGTGTCACTCTGCCTATTCCTTCCTGCTTTGTTTCCTTTCAGAGAACTGATCAGTATCTAGTGCATAATATAGTTCTATTTCCATACCTAGACTTGATTTATTGTCTTTGTTCCCATTAGAATGTAAGTTCCATGCTGTAGAGAGTTTCTTACTTCTTTGGCTTGTTGATATGTGATAAGTACCTAGAATACGGCCTGGCACATAGTAGGGCTTACTAAGTATTTGTTGAATGAATGGATGGTCAACTGTTGACTCTGCAGAGAAACTGCCATTAAAAACCTCTTGAGTGGCGCACCTTGGTGGCTCAGTCGGTTAGGTGTCCGACTTTGGCTCAGATCATGATCTTGTGGTCTGTGAGTTGAAGCCCTGCATCGGGCTCTGTGCTGACAGCTCAGAGCCTCCAGCCTGCTTTGGATTCTTTGTCTCCCCACCTCTCTCTGCCCCTCCCCCACTCGTATTCTGTCTCTCTTGCTCTCAAAAATAAATAAAACATTAAAAATAGTTTTTAATTAAAAAAAAAAAGCACAACCTCCTGACCAAGCACAGCTGATTATTACTTCTTGCAGCAAGGGGAAACACCACTTTGATAGAGTCAAAGGGGAAAATAGACATAGTTTTGGATATAGAATTTTGGAGTCTAAGCTCTCATGATTTAAAGTAGATTTTTCAAGGCAGGGAAGTAACTGGGCCTGAGCAAAGTACCTGACATAATAGTTTAGGACCGGTGGACATGGCAAAGCGAGGATCTTAAGGCATGTTTTTATGAGCAAAATATTGTCCTGATAAGTGACTTACTGGCTCAGTGAACAAACCGCTTTCTTGATAAGACAGCTGTTTGCCCAGATAGCAAACCACCCAGGTAACTTCATTTACAATATTTTTCTGAAGCGCACAGCAAAGTTATCAGTTTACAGTCTTATCTTCTGTTAAGTTTATGTTGATGCAGGAGGTCTCAGCTCTCGGCATCAATTAATGTGTACAACTCAGTGGATTCAAACATGCTTAGCCTTGCTTCCTTTTTGGGAAACAGAATCTTACTGTGGAAGTCTAGTTCATGGACAGATAAACAATGGAAGCACTTTCTTTGGTTTAGCTGAGATAGCCCAGAATCTGCTGCCCACGGTACCCCGGGCCCCAGCGGAATCTGAAAAGCTAATTCCGACTTGGAAAGCAGAAGACACTTTGCCTGAGTATATCCTTTTTCCGCACAGTGCTTCTCCAAACATTTTTTCAAGGTCATATGTTTACCTAACTTTTGTTATAGAGTGATTGATAATAGCGGGTATGTATAAGAGTCGGCACGCCTGTTCTGGCTGGTCGATGGCCCTGCCATGCGACTGTTAAATATCTGACTACCATGCATGATTATATCTATGATGGAAAGATGTTAGAGGAGGCAACAAGAAAGGACAGTTGCAAGACATGTACAGAAGACAGGGTGGTATCTTTTTCCACATTCACTCTTCCAGGAACCAGTGGAGCAGGCTCTGTTGAGAGGCAATATTGAGCTGCTCTTAGAAGACAAATATTAAATTTATGCACATTTGAATAAAAAAATGGCCTTGGGGTGGGTAACTTCTAAGGTGGCCTCCAATAATCCCTGCTTGCTAGTACTTATGATCCTGCGGTCCTCTCCCCTTGAGTGTGAGCTGGACCTAGTGACTTGCTTCTAAGGAGTAAAACATGGCTGTAGTGAAGGGATGTCACCTCTGAGATTAGATAACAGAAGGACTGTGACTTCTGCCCTGCTCACTTTCTGCCTCTTGCTAGCTCGCTCTCCGGGCAGCTGCCCTCAGATTATGCTCTATGGAAAAGCCCATGTGGTAAACACCTGGTGCCTCCAGCCAACAGTCAATAGCCAGCATGACTTGCTGCCAGACATGTGAACGAGCTTGAAAGTGGATCTCCTCTTAGGTGAGCTTTGAGATGACAGTGGCCCAGCCTGCAACTTGATCGCAGTATGGAGAGAGACCCTGAGTCAGAACCACTCAGCTCAGCCTCCCTTGGATTCCCGACCCACAGAACTGTGAGACAGTAAATGTCTGTTGTTGTAAACTGCTAATTTTGGAGTAATTTCTCACACAGCAATAGATAGCTAATACAAGGTGTGTGTGTGTGTGTGTGTGTGTGTGTGTGTGTGTGAGAGAGAGAGAGAGAGAGAGAGAGAGAGAGAGACGGGGGGGGAGAGAGAGAGAGAGAGAGAGAGAGAGATTTTGAGGCAATATCAAGCTATTTTTTCCAGGCAGATATATACCACAAGACTTCATATTTAATATGTTTGCTTTGGAGAAATTGTCATGGCCCTGGGTCTGTCCTCTGGCTTAGAAGACCGGAAATAGATTTGTCAGCTCAGCATAGCAGATTCATCTTTAGTCAGACTCACATGAACTAGATCTTTGAGACTTCTATGACAACACTGAGGCTAGTTATTAAATTATAATGAGACAAAAAATAATCATGCTGGCCAGCATACCAGAGCACTCATGTCTCTATGACAAGCACTTTCTTTCTCTGAAGGCAAAATTTCATATCAATTAAGAATGAGAGACTTGCTTGATGAACAGAGAATCAGAACAAAGGTAGTTAAGCGAAGATTTGCATTGTTTCATAGCAGTAGTCCAAGGGAATAGCCTCATACTAAGAATAATTTCATCTGTGGAGCCAAACAATGCCACAAATGTTGGTTATGACCCCGTGTGTCTATCTTTATCCCAAGATGAACTCATCAATGGGCCTGAAATTTCCCCAATCGCTTGGCGAAAGCTCCTTCCTTTCATGGGCAGTGACTGGTCAACATCTTGTGTTATGACTCTGGTTTTCTAGGCTACCATGAGGACCAACCCCTCTTTGGAAGGAAAGATTTTTTTCTTTGGGTGAATTAATACATGGATTAGCTCATAGTCTCTTCTTGTTGGTCTAGGAGTTGTTTTGCATCTTTAAGGTAAGTTTAATGCTAATTATATTAAGAACATATTGTGATCTAGACATCTACCTAAGAACTTTATTTATAGATTATCTGAATTAACTCCATATAGCAACTGAGTGAGGTAGGCATACTAATATCCTCCTACCAACAAGGAAATGAGGGCAGAGAGAAGATACTCAAAGTCTCACAGCTAATACATGTCAGAACCTTGTTTTGCCTGAATTTGCTTTAGATTGACTTCCTAACCACCTTTTCCTATCTCCCTTGCCTCTACACTGATGGTTTTTGACTTGAACAATCATCAGGCTTACATGGAAGATTCCTTAAAGCACAGATTGCTGGGCTCCACCCCTAGAGTTTATGATTCAGTAGGTTTGGGGTGGGGCCTGAGAGTCTGCATTTTTTTTTAACATGTTCCCAGGTGATGTTGATGCTGCTGATCCAGTGACCATGCTTTGAAAACATTTTTTAGGTGGGACTAGTAATATCTCTTTTTTGGAGTAGTTTACTTCCTCCTATTCATTCTCTAAATACAAATGCACTAATCTTTCTAATTCTATTTGGAAATATTTATTGAATGTCAGACATTGTGCTAGGCACAGAGGGTGAAATAATGAGCAATAGCTTGAAGTGGGGCATTTGCCTTGAACAATTTCTTTCCTTGGCTGTCCACCATGTAATGTTGTTCATGGTCTCCTTTCTGTGAGTGTAAGATATGGAAGCAATATAACTAAAGTTCTACTCCTGTAAGCAGCCCACAGAATGGTTGAAGTACCTCTATGCTTGTTGATTTGCTCTTCATAATTGCTTGGTGGAAAAATTTAAATTATAGCTTGTTCTTCATTCTAAGCTGTCAGAGTGAATGGATGGATTTTAGGTAAGCAGGAATATGGGAGAAGAAGATATTCTTCTCATTCTTCTCATTTTGTAAGACTACAAAATAATTTTTTTCATCCTTAGAAAGGTGGGACATCAGGAATGATTTTGAAATGTCACAAAGTCCTGCCCCTCCTCCTGTGAAAGTCTATCTGTTATTGCTCTGCCCCTATCCCCAGGTCCAGTCCCAGCGAGAGTGATGATCAAGCTGTTTGGGGCTGAGCCCAGAAAAATTCTCACCACTACCAGTCATAATTATGTTCGTCTCTCCTCCCTTCTTCCTCTTCTCTTAAAGGTTTGAAGTCTCTTTTTTGGGTGGGCAGAAAAAGTCTAAAATTTAGCTAGTCTGAAACTTTGGTTGTGTAATTCCTTGTTATTATAGAATAAATTCCATTCTAATCAAGGAAGTTGGAATTAAAATAGACAACCCTGTCTCTCCTCATGGCACTTTGAATTCTGTCTTCAAAACATGGCCTTCCTTCTCAGGCTGATGTAATAGCTCATGTATCTTCAAGATGGCAAAGTAGAGTTCATGGGGGGCAGGCTGTAGCAGTTATTTTGTTTTTTGTTTGTTGTTTTATTTGTTTTTGGAAGTGGTTGTTTTCATTTGGGGCGCTTGATTTTTATCCCAGGGTCAACAGAAAACTATGGAAGACTTTAAACTGGGGCAAGGCAATGGGTGAGGTATGTATGTCTGAGCCACCTTTTGGGTTGCTGTGTGGAGAAGAACTGGAGGGATCTGGAGGCAGGAAGACCAATGAGAAGGCAAGTGCAGTGGTTTGCAGTGATCCTGAGGAGAAAGGATGGTGATCTGGATAAGAGATATGGATGACAGAATGAGAAAGTATAAGGATTCTTGAGATAATTTATGGTACTATATGTAGTTTAAGGAACTTTACCTGAGGAGAGATAGGGAGACATGAAGGATGGCACTAAGATATTTGGTGTTAAGCAACAGATTGGATGCTGAAGCCTTTACCTGAGAGCCAATACTGGGGAGGTTGGAGGTGAACGTAATGCATCCAATACAAACATTGGTGAGTTGACGTGCTTTGAGACATTAATTCAACTGGAATGACCAATAAGTAATTAATAGTCACATTACTCTGAGTGTGAAATCCTTCCAGCAGCTCACTTTTGTCGAGGGTACAAATTCCAAATTTCTTAGCAAGACTTATAATTTACCCTTTTGGGTTTCATTTCCGACACCTATCTCAGCCACATTGCCCAGCCCAAAGTCAATTTTAGCTTGCTCGCTGGAGTCTCAGGGACCCTGTGTCAACTGTTCTATCAGGATCTATTTTCTTATCTTTTTCTTGCACTGAACAAAGAGTGAGGGCCAGATAGCTGGTTGGTGCTGGGATAAAATGGTGAGCAAAAGATGACCTCGTCCATGCACTGGTGGACGAGGGTTCTGTAGGAGCTAGACAGTAATCCAATAATTACAAATTTCTAAATTAAGTTAAATTAAAAAATAAATTGCAAATGATATCAGAGGTGCTAATGGAAGGTACCTAGTAAGGATAAGGGCCTATAACGGGGTTTTGATGTAGGGAAGCCTGAGGAAGTGAAGACAGAATTGATTCACGGAGGGAGGAAAGTGTTCCAGCTGAGAAAACACCCTATGAAGGGGTAAAACCTGACACATTGTGGGGAACTAGAGAAGTACACACTTTCCCTAAAGCATTTAGGCCAGGGTTGCGGTTTATTCGGGGAAGTGGAGAGGAAAAGGAAAAAAAGAAAAACCAAACCACAAAACAGGCCAAACAAACAAAAAAGCTCTTGGCTGCTTTGTCCCGTAGCAGCCGCCGTCCGATCTCAGGTAGCCGCGACCTCGTCGCACTGACTACTGGGAATTGTAGTCTTGACCTTAGCGAGCAGACATGGCGGCCTCCGTTGCAGGGGCCTGCGGGGCCGCAATGGACCCGTCTCGAAGTTTTCGAGCTGCCAGGGCGCTGCTTCCTGCGCTAGCCTCCGTCGCCTGGCGTAAGTGGAGCGGGGCTTGCAAACCGGGGGGAAGAAGGAGCTCGGGGCCAGGCTCGAAGGAGGCAAGCGCAGAAGTCAGGGGCAACCCTCGTGGGACCGCGAGTTGGGGGAGATTGCAAGGGCCGCGGGAAGTCAGGGTGACTTCTGTTGATCTCTGTCATCCGCTGCTGCAGGGGCCCGCGTGGGTCCGGGCCGACAGCAGAGCACCGGACCTTCAGAGCCCGGCACATTCAAGCCGCCGCCGAAGCCGGTCATTGTGGACAAGCGCGGTCCCACTCGTCAGGAAAGGAGGTGAGGCCCGGGCCTGGGCGCGGCTCCCGCTTTTTGCGTCTGTGCACTCGCGAACCTGCCTTTACTGTGGAGATCTCGGCTCTAAAGCTGAGCTGGAACCCCCACTGCACGAGCTTGTGTGCAGGATTCATGAGCTCCTGTGCAAAGCTCAACCACCTCCCCCCTTTTCCCAAGCTAGCTTTGAACTTTCTCTGCAGCCTCATGAAATCAGAACTTCAAACAGGGAGTTCCCCGATTTGAAGCTCTTTGCTCGGCATTTAGCTTGTACTGAGAATTTTTCTCTGAAGCATATAGTGTTTTACTTGTTTGAGGAGCTGATCATTCCTTGCCTCGGTGGAAATGGACTGGCCAGAACTCCGCTTGTTTTCCTTTCCAAACTCACGTGTTTTAAGTTTCCTGAAAATGCTATACAGTAATTAAGATTTTCGGCCAATTTCTGACTTAACTTTGCTTTTAAAAACTGTGCTTCAGGGGCTTCTGGGTGGCTCAGTCCGTTAAGCGGCGGACTCTTGATTTCCCACTCAGGTCATGACCCAAGGTTGATGAGATCCAGACTGGCATCGGGTTCTGAGCTGACACCTTGGAGCCTGCTTGGGATTCACTCTCTTCCTTTCTCTGCCTCTTTCCTGCTTGCAGGCATGCTCGCGCTCGCGCTCTCTCTCTCTCTCTCTCTCTCTCTCTCTCAAAAATAAGTAAGCAAACTTAAAAAACAAACAAAAAAGCCCAGTGTGCTTAAAAGGCTGGTTCAAAATGAACGGTGGTAACTTTGGAGGTATCTGTAAGTTTAGATGACCTGGGATTTGCAAAAAGTCTGTGTAGAATGGTACAACAACCTTATTAAAAGGCCAATTTTAGCAGGAAAAACTTGGTGTGATTTTGGCTCTTCCTTGGTGATTGAATTATCTCTGCATGCCTATGTGTGTGTTTAACATTGCAAATATCCTGTTCTAAGTTGAAATAACATTGAATTTACCGAAGCTAGAGATTCAGAAAAGGTTTCCTTATTACAGCTTTTTTTTTTTTTAAGTTGAGAAGGGAATGTCTCTCTTAAATGGCAAAACATAATATAATTCAGTTAAATGGGAATGTAAGTAGTCTAACTACTTTGGGAAACAGACAAAATTTAGTAATGTTGAGGTTGTGTCTCCTTTCCACCCAGTTGGTAGGTACACCACTTAAAGTAATATGTACAAGGAGGCATGTACAGTAATTAACACAAAAGGTATTTGTAACAAACAAAAATGTAGAAGTAGCCTAGATACCCATCAGTAGGTGAATAGGCAAATGTATTTATATTATGGAGTATTATATGGCAGTGAAAAATAAATGAACTGGAGCTAACATGGATAAACTTCACAAATATGTGTGGAGAAGAAACAACCTGCAGAAGAATTGATAATAGTATATACCATTTTTATATTGCTGAGACATGCATATGTAAAATATAAAATCTATGTGTACATGTCACATACATACATGCATATTGTAAAGTATAAAATGTGCAGGAGATAAGCTAACCAATTAGCTTATCTCAATAAGCTTTCCCAATAGCTGTACAAGCCGACATTACATACCTCCCGATGCAATAGAATAAGATGATCGCCTCTGTAATATTTTACCCAAAATGTTTAACCTTGTAGGCATGTGGAAACAATAAATCCAGAATCCAGAGTTGGCATATGAGACCATAGGCTTTGGCTTTTCAGAAAAGTCAGTGTTATAAAAATACAAAGATGGGGAACAGTAACTGTTTAAGAGAGAAAAGAGAGTCATACCCAGATATAATGTGTGAAGCTTGATGGTAGCTTGAATTGGGCAACAAAAGACCTTTTCCAGCACAGTTAGATACTATTAGTCAGATATGTTTAAATACAAACTATATATTAGATTTTATTATCGAATTAATGCAGAAGTTCTTAGGTGTCATAAAGGTATTGTGAAAAATGTAGCAGAAAGTCCCTATTCTTAGAAGCTTTCTAAAGTATTCCTAGATGAAATACCTTGCTATTTGACACTTTCAAATAGTTCAGGAAAAAAATTACATGTATATATAAAGCAAATATGTCAAAACGTTGGCAGTTGGTGAAATGAGATGAAGTATATACGGGGGCTCATTGGATTACCATTTCAACTTTTTGGTAGGCTTTAAAAGTTTCAAGAGTAGGAAATGAGTGTTGTACATCATCATATAAAAAGATGTGACTGCTGATTGACACGTGGGCTGAACCCCACCTCCTTACTCTGTCCTGTCCTTGAATTTTGGGCTCTGCGTGCCTTTGCTGCTCCCAAAGGCTGCTCCAAGGACATAGCCTTGAGATGATGTGCTATTGAAAATACCTCCATGGTGTATGTGACTGAGGCCACGTAGGGCCTCTTTGTAAATTTTTAAGATTTGGTGTCTTACTGCCACCCAGGATAAGCCTGTATGTGAGTTCCCTTTGCTGTTACTGAAACTGTCACCTACCCATGCAGAGTGGCCTGCCTCTTTCTTCAGTCTCTCCTTGTCCTTCGAGTATGGGCCCCAGTTTTAGAGTGCACCTGGGAAGCTCCTGAGACACGGGTGAATCAACAAAAGGAAGGAACTCACAGGAATAATCATCACTAAATTTAATGAATTACCCCATAGGAATTAACTGTGGAGGAGGGAGGGATGCACTGGGGCTTCAAATATATTGATAATTTATTTCTTAGGATGGGTGATAAGGACATGGTTTTTCACTGTAATGTCATTTATGCTTTTAAAGAGGTTAGCTTAGGGGCACCTGGGTGGCTCAGTCAAACATCTGACTCTTGATCTTAGCTCAGGTCTTCATCTTAGGGTTGTGAGTTCAAACCCTGCCTTGGGCTCTGTGCTGGATGTGAAGCCTACTTAAAATAGAAAGAAAAGAAGGAAAGTAAGGAGAGAGGAAGGAAGAAGTTAGAGAAGTTAAAGAGGAGAAGAGGGAGATTATTTTTATTTTTAAGGTTGGTTTTATAGTTAATGATTTATGTTTATATTTTTCCAGTGTGATTTATTTTAACACACACCACTCAGTGTGAGGCTTGTGGTTTATGGCCAGAGGCTTTATAGTCCTACAGACATGTCTACGTTTAAATCTTGACTTGATAAGTTTATAGCTAAGATAACAGTAGGTCAGTTGTTTACCTTCTCCAAGCTACATTTTCATCTGTGAAAAGAAGATGATGATAGCACACTGGCCTGATTGTTGTAAGGATTAATTCATACTCTCAGTGTGTCATAAACCTTTAAAAGAATACGAGGTGAGTACTCAGGAATTGTTAACTATTTTCATGAGCATCAACAACAATTTTAAAAGTAAATAACATTTCTTAGAGAAGTGAGAATAAAACATGTCAACATCATAATCTTTCTTTCTTTTTTTTTTTTTGGTAAAGTAACAGTTTCTCTTTTAAGTTTGCCTTTAATTTTTTTTTAATTTATATTCTGTACAGGTTCTTGAGTCCTGAGTTGATTCCTCCAAGGGAAAGAACAAATCCTCTGAAATTTCAGATAGAAAGAAAAGATATGTTAGAGAGGAGAAAAATACTCCATATTCCAGAGTTCTACGTTGGTCAGTAAGAGCTGCATGCTTTCATTATTGGTGGTGGGAGGGCTTAGTGTTCTTCACATCGGGGAGAGTGGTTTTCACAGATCTGGGTTTTGTCCAAATGAGACGCTTCTTCCTAATATGTTAAAATATTTAGGAAGTTAGGAGGCTACCTAGAAATGTTGTTTGTGTGTTTCTGCAAGTCATGTGAAAGTTCACTTCTCTCTTGAATTTGTAGGAAGCATACTTCGTGTTACTACAGCCGACCTGTATGCCAGCGGAAAGACCAGCCAGTTTCTAGGGATCTGTATCCAGAGATCAGGAGCGGGCCTTGGAGCTACATTTATCCTCAGGAATACTATCGAAGGACAAGGTAGCTTCCATTTCATTAGTTTGATTTTCTGGAAAACCGTATCTCAGGATTCCGTTTTGTGTTCTGCATCCCCGGAGAAAACATCTGGAACTCGAAAGGGCCTCTGAGGACTGCTGTGGGTCGTGTGGCCCAAGCCCGGGATGAGGGTGGAGGCTGCTGAGTCAGCAGCCAGGTTGGTGCTTTCCCCTGAGGGCTCCTTTCATCACAAGGCAACACCTGTCAGATTTCCTGACCTCTGGCAGCATCACAGAAGGAGACAAGTGACTGAAAACAGTGTGGGGAATGTTCATGGTAGGAGTCGGTAACTGTGAGAACATTAAGATAAACATAATCGACGTCTGTGCGAGTCACCTTTTCCTAAAGTGAATGCCCCCGTTGTGCTTTATAGTATGATAGTCACCACAGTAATCATTGCTTGATAAGAATTAGAGGAGTTTGTTTTTTTCTTTTTTTTTAGCCTTTTAAAAATAATTTATTTACTTTTGAGACAGAGAGAGATAGAGCATGAGTGGGGGAGGGGCAGAGGGAGAGAGAGAGAGACAGAATCCGAAACAGGCTCCAGGCTCTGAGCTGTTAGCACAGAGCCCAAAGCGGGGCTCGAACCCATGAACTGTGAGATCATGACCTGAGCCAAAGTCAGATGCTCAACTGACTGAGCCACCCAGGTGCCCCTAGAGGAGTTTTTAAAAAGGCGAAACTTGTTTGTTATGCCTAATAAGACAGAGGCCCAAGTGGCCAAATTCTGGAAAGATTATGAATCAAAATGGCAGAACAGTAAAATTTTCTTTTTTCTTTTTTTAAAAGATATATATTTATTTTTGAGAGAGAGAGAGCACCTGAGCAGGGGAGAGGCAGAGAGGGGGGGCAAAGGATCTGAAGGGCTCTGCGCTGACAGCAGAGAGCCCGATGCAGGGCTCACCCTGCAATGACCTGTGGTGCTGTGCACATAGGATCTCAGCAGCACTACCAGTTGCAGAAATGTGTGCCTTCGGTCAGGTCATGTGCTAGGAGAAGCCATGTAATAGACATGATCATAGGACCCTGGTTTGATATTCTTTCTTAAAATTGAGATAATAATAGTGTCTGCCTTAGGGTTGTGGTCATTTGTGGGTGACACTGTACATGAAGTACTGAACATTGAATACTCCAAAAATGTTTACTCCCTGTTGCCCTCCTCTAAGGTGCTTTTGACTCTTACAGCCTGTCTCAGCCTTCCCCATTGATACTCCTTTCTTTGGTGGTTTTTTCTAGTCCACTGGCTTTAAATACCATCCATATGATGAGAACTCCCAAACTGAAAAAAAAAATATTAATGTTTATTTATTTATTTATTTATTTATTTTAATGTTTTTTTTTTATTTATTTCTAGGAGAGAGAGAGAGAGAGACAGCCTGAGCAGGGGAGGGTCAGAGAGAGAGGGAGTCACAGACTGAAACAGGCTCCAGGCTCTGAGCTGGCAGTCAGCACAGAGCCCAACGCAGGGCTCGAACCTACAAACCGCGAGATCGTGACCTAAGCGAAAGTCGGACGCTTCACCGACTGAGCCACCCAGGCACCCCTTTGTTTATTTGAGAGAGAGCACAAGCAGGGGAGGGGCAAAGAGAGACGGAAACAGAATCTGAAGCAGGATCCAGGCTCTGAGCTGTCAGCACAGAGCCTGATGTGGGGTTCGAACGCGCAAACTGCGAGATCATGACCTGAACCGAACTCGGTTGCTTAACTGACTGAGCCACGCAGCCGCCTTGAGAGCTGACCCTGTCCAGGTTCCGGGTTTATACAGACAGCCTCCTCTCTGACATTTCCAGTTGGACGTCTTTAAGAACGTGACAAGTTTAGAATAGGATTGTTTCCCTCACAGTGTGTTCTTCTTGGTTTTTTCTATGTCCATAAGTGGCACCACTGCCTCCATATTTACTTAAATCAAAAATTTAGGAGCTGTGTTTAATTATTCTCTTCCATATATCCAGTCAGTCAGGTTTTTTCTGGGCTTAATCTCCCAAAAATACATTCCAGTTTTGTGTGGTTCTCCGTCTCCGTGGCCACCGCTGGTGCCCATGCCACCCCTGCCTGCTTCCTGGCTGCAGCTCTGCTCTATTCCTGGTTCACTTTCCTGGCCTGCTGACTTACTGTGCTGCAGCCAACAAGACCTTTTTCTGTTTCTGTTTTTTTCCCCCTCCAATATGACAAGTTTGTTAAGACCTCGGGGCCTTTACATTTGCTGTTCTTTCCACCTGGAGCACTCTTGGCTATTTATAGTGTCAGTATAAATCTTCTCTTCAGAGAGGCTTTCCCTGGTCATGCTAATCATACACTATTCTCAGCCACAGTGTTATTACTTTGTTTATCTTGTTTATATGAAATTACCTTAAATTATGAATTATAAATGAAATTTTGGTTTATCTATTAATTATCATCCTCTAGAATATAAGCTCAATGAGAGGAAAAGGATTTTACTTAGTTGAGTTCACTATAGACACAGTCCCTCCTGGATCAGTACCTGGAACAGAATAGGTGGATAGGAAATAATGGATTAAATCCTGGTATTAAATAGTAGATGTTAATGTTGCTCATAGGTATTCCTATTTCTCTTGGGATTATTTCAGGAAACCTGAGAATATACTCTTTCCCTTAGGTGTTTGATGCTACAGAGGATATCTTAAAGTATTACTTGCAGCATCTTGAGACTGTGAAGCTGTTCCTAGCTTGCTTCATATGGAGAGCCCCAGCATGTTGTTTTTTTTTTAATGTTTTATTATTTACTTTTGAGAGAGAGACAAAGTGCAAGAGAGACAAAGACAAACTGAGGAAGTAGCGGTAAGTGAGGGAGACCCAGAATATGAAGCAGGCTGCAGTCTCTGAGCTGTCAATACAGAGTCTGACGCGGGGCTCAAACCCATGAACCGTGAGATCGTGACCTAAGCTGAAGTTGGACGCTTAACCAACTGAGACCACCCAGGCTCCCCAAGCCCCAGCATGTTTTAAAATCTAGGCCATCCACGGGGCGCCTGGGTGGCTTAGTCTGTTAAGCGTCTGACTTTCGCTTAGGTCATGATCTCGCGGGTCGTGGGTTTGAGCCCCGCGTCGGGCTCTGTGCTGACTGCCAGCTCAGAGCCTGGAGCCTGTTTCAGAGTCTGTGACTCCCTCTCTCTCTGACCCTCCCCTGCTCACGCTGTCTCTCTCTCTCTCCTAGAAATAAAAATTTAAAAAAAATCAAAATAAATAAATAAATAAATAAATAAAACCTAGGCCATCCTGGGGCACCTGGGTGGCTCAGTCGTTAGAGTGTCCAGCTCTTGATTTTAGCTTAGGTCATGATCCCAGAGTCATGGTATTGATCCCCGCATTGAGCTCTGTGCTGAGTGTGGAGTCTGCTTAAGGGTTCTCTCTCCCTCTGCCCCTCTCCCTTGCTTGCACACTTTCTCTCTCTCTAATATAAAAAAATTTTTTTTTAAAAGAGCTGATATGGATTTAAAAAAAATAAAACTTACGCCATCCTTAGGTAGGACTTCTAAACAAAAGTTAGAACTTAAAAATGGGTTAACTCTTTTTGCATCTTTAATCCTGTTGCCCTTAATGTAGAAGATCAAGTTTTGTTTAAGTAGTTGGGAAACAAACAAGAATGTAACAGCGAAGAATTTACTCAAACTTTTTCCAGGTTAATAGTATTAGAAGTGAAGAGTGGGGGGATGTGGTAAATGCATAAGGGCATTAAGGAAGACACGTGTTGGGGTGAACACTGGGTGTTATACGTAGGGGATGAGTCACTGGAATCTACTCCTGAAATCATTATTGCACTCTATGCTAACTAACTCAGATGTAAATATTAAAAGTTAAAAAAAAAACAAAAAAAGGAGATGAAGAAAACAGATTCTCAGGATTTAATCCCTCTTCTGATACTAGACCCTAAACAATTTGAACACTGTTGTCATGGCCTCTTAAGATCTTTTTGGACCAGACCAATAAATAAAGGATTGAAAAAAAAATTGTTTCAGAAGTGGAGATGTGTGGCTGTATTTATAGAAGACATTTTTCTTTAGACTGTCATTCTAACTCAGATTTTTTTCACTTTTAAATCTACATGGACTTTGGTTTATTTCCTTTTCTTTTGATAATCTTCATCTTAAAAATTACAAATTTATGTCACATTTTCTATGTGCAAAACCCTGTGCTAGTTCCATTATGAAATAGTTTTTACTTACGTAAGGTGTATGCAAGCATCTGGGTTTAGATAGTAAGAATATGTTTTCTCTTTTCAGGTGTTGAGATTTGCTTTGAACTTTATAATCCTCGAATCCAGGAGATCCAAGTGGTCAAATTAGAGAAACGGCTGGACGACAGTTTGCTATACTTACGAGATGCCCTTCCTGAATATAGTACTTTTGATATGAATATGAAGCCAGTAGTACAAGAAAATGACCATGAAGTTCCTGTTAATCAGGTATGAGTTGTGTTTGTAGAGCTGAAAGTTCTATATAGAATCAGAAAGAGTCACTTTAATGAAAACTTTTAGAAGAATTTTTGCTTGTGACTAAACAACTTAAAATATTTCTTTCTTTTTTTTGTCTTTTTATCACCCGCAGCTGAAAGTAAAAATGAAGCCTAAGCCCTGGTCCAAACGCTGGGAACGCCCAAAATTTAATATTAAAGGAATCAGATTTGATCTCTGTTTGACTGAAGAGCAAATGAAAGAAGCTCAGAAGTGGAGTCAGCCGTGGCTTGAGTTTGATATGATGAGGGAATATGACACTTCGAAAATTGAAGCTGCAATATGGGATGAAATGGAAGCATCGAGAAGGTCCTGATTCTGGGAATCAGTTTGGTTATTTGCAGAAGATGTGCTGACTCCCAGAGGATTTATTTAAAGGCCAATTAATTTTATATATAAAGACGTGGTCACTAAATCAACTAAACATTCATTTGTTTTTGAGTACTGTTGCAAAAAAATAAAATTAGCATGTCAGTTTATTACTTCAGAGTCAAATCGTTACCAAAATCCTCTTCATTGAGCCCGGGGAAGTGGTGGGATGATTCTTTAAGTTTGTGGAATAAATTATAAAAAGCATATGATATAAAGAGTAATAATAAAGTGAACATTGATGTACCCACTTCAGGGTACGAGGTGAAATATGTAGTAAGATCCAGGAGTGTTAAGAAATAGAACATTTACTAGAATTTGAGAAGATTCATATGTGTCTGCAATTGCATCCTTCTCGCCTCCCAGGTACAAGCACTATCCTGACTTTGGTGTTAAAGATTCCCTGGTGTCTCATTTGATTTTATTTTTTAATTATTATTATTATTATTTATGTTTCATTTATTTCTGAGAGAGAGAGCATGTGCAGGGGAGGGTCAGAGAGAGAGGGAGATACAGAACCTGAAACAGGCTCCAGGCTCTGAGCTAGCTGTCAGCACAGAGCCCGATGTGGGGCTCGAACCCACAAACCGCGAGATCATGACCTGAGCTGAAGTCGGACGCTTAACCGACTGAGCCACCCAGGTGCCCCTCGTTTGATTTTATTGATTACATTCTAAAACAACATACCTAGTTTTGGAAACCTGTTGGCAGATTAAAACAAGGACCACATTGTCATTGTTACATGAAGGCTTCAGGGAGAAGGTAACAGTCTTGCTCGTAGTCTGGCTGCCTTTTCCCTGATTGTTTGCAAAAGTCACTTTGAGGCAGTTCATGGCCAAGGTCAGGAGTGAGTCCTGCTTAACAAGGAGGCTCACCACAGGGCACCTGATAATTGATGTCTGGCAGAAATGAGTTGGGGGGAGTAGACTGCTCTAAATCTGGTTTTTAGCTCATTATGAATCAAGCTCCAGCTCACAGGATAGGTCAGAACAGTACTTCTGTAGGACAGTGTGAGTATTCTTGCTCTTCCATGTAGCTGAGACTAGAATGGAAATCTGCCATATAATCACATGGTAAAAACCAGCCTGCAGATAATTTGAGGTAGGCTTACCTGATCATGCTGGTTCTCAGGTTGAATTCTGGGTGTGAAGTAGTTTTCCTTCAGAATTTTAAAGATATTGCTATACTGTCTTGTTCCAGTTGCATTGAGAAATCCAAAACTATTTTGATTTCTGTTCTTTGTGACCTGAAAACTTGGAGACTAATCTTGCTCCTCAAGGTAATGAAATTTCATAGTGTCTATATTTATCCATTATGTCTGGTATTTGATGAATCCTTTCAATATGCTAACTCGTGTCTTTTGGTTCTGGGAAACTTACTGTTCATTGACGATTTCCTCTCCCCCGCTTTTCTCTTTTGGGAACAGTTAATGTCACATTGGTTCTCCAGAACTAGATCTCTTTCCCCCCTCCCCCAACCTCACCTCTCTTTAATTCAGTCTTCCAACTCTTTGCTCTTATAATTTTAAATCTGAAGATTCCTTGTGATTTCTGAATGTTCCTTTTCTTATATGGTACTTTGTTCTTACTTTATATTCTTGCCTATGGATGTGTTCTCTTAACCATTGAGTACTTTCATGATAGTGTTTGTATTGTTTCGTTGGTTTTTTTTAAAATTATTTTTCTGTAGTATCTGTTTTCTTCAAATTTATGCATGTGTGTGTGTATACATATATCCCCCCCCCACCCCCCATTTTAGGCTTTTTCAGGATATCTGGCTATCCTTGGCTCTCTATTTCTCGTCAAATTGTGGACTGAAAAGCTGGTTAGGAGCTTTGGACTCGTGGGAAGGGTTGTTTTTAGGGTTATTGGGGTGAACTCTTTGGGAATTCCATCCTCCACATATGTGAATGTCTTGGTTTGGTCACATTCTCCAGAGTAGAGGCTTCCAGTCCCCTTCCTGGGTGATAAGGAAGTGTCTGCCAGCATTGTGGGAATCTGATGGGGGAAGGATGGGATTTCTAGCACTATATGTGCTCGTCCATCTTTCCCCTTCCCACCAACGCTGCTGGCCTCAGTCCCGGAAGTCCAGGAAAACCCTCTTTCAGATCGATAGAGAATAAACTTCTGGACTTTTGCTGGTGTGGGGAAGGGCTAGATGAGCCATGGTGAGGAAGAGAGGAAGGGATATTAAGCATATAACCTCCAAATAGTTTTCATTAGGTTCTTCTATTGGCCGCTGTCCTTAACGCCCTGGTGCCGGAGTACTCAGTCTGCCGACTGGACAATTCTGAGGGTGAATTAGGTTGGTTCTCACCTTTCTCCACTGCTGGCTGGATTTGCCTTTCTCAAGCCTGCTCATCAGTCCATTATGCTTTGTCAGAATTGTGTTCTGCTGGTTTCTTGTCCTGTTCTCTCCTGTGGTTTTGTGTCTCATTCATAGGCTTTCAGTGTTTTGTACTGCGCCTCTTGTCCTGTTCTCTCCTTTCTTCTGGATTTCTCCTTTTCCCTGTGGCGTATTTTAATGGTAATTCGGATAATTCATCTGACAAATTAGCCCATGTAGCCATTTTTTCTATAATAGACTTCTTATCCAAAATGAGTTTTAAGATACTAGCCTTGGGGTTCTGAGCATTCAGTGCATCCTTGATCTTTTTCACTAACAGTTGTTACACAACCATCTGACTACTTTTAGAAAGCAGTGGATATCTTGCTGGAAAGCTCAAAAAATTTTTAGCAAGAGTCTTTGATATTTTTCTTCCTTTTTTTTTTTTTGAGAGAGTAGGAAGGGTGAAGGGAAGTGAGTGAGCGAGAGAGAGAGAGAGAGAGAGAGAGAGAGAATATCAAGCAGGCTCCACGATGCAGGGCTCCATCTCATGACCATGAGATTGTGATCTGAAGCTGAAATCAAGTTGTGCTTAACTGACTGAGCCATTGAGCTTGATACTTTTTTTCTAATCAACTTGTCAAAGATAATCATTAAAAGGCTGTTCATTTACCTTGGTAAACATACTTCATTCAACCTTGGTAGAGGAGCAGATGAAGGATACATTTCAAAATCTAAAGCTGTGTAAATATGATCAGCTCACAAGTACGTGTGTTCATAACACAATGAGTCCTGTTTTTCACTCTGTAAAATTATCTTTAAAATTCTTGTGATTTTCCTCCAGAAACAACGCAATCTTAGTATATTTAATGTATATAGGATAAAAGTGTGTATTGTAAAATATATAACAAAATTTGCCTTTTAACCATTTTTAAATGTATGATTTGGGTGGCATTAATTACATTCACATGCTGTGTGGCCATCACATGTAGAACTTGTTCCTCACCCCAAACAGAAAGTTATAATCATTGAGTAATAACTGTATTCCTGTCTCCTCTCTTCCAGGCTCCTGGTAAATCCCACTCTACTCTTTATTTTATTTATTCATGTTTTACTCTTTTTTAATGTACCTATTCTAGATACTTCTTTTAAATGGAATCACAAAATATTTGTACTTTGCATTTGGCTTATTTTACTGAATATATTTTCAAGATTCATCCATGTTATAGCATCAGAATTTCATTTCCTTTTGTGGCTAAATAATATTCCATTGTATAATATATTTTATCCATTCATCTCTTGATAAACACTTGGGTTATTTTCACGTTTTGGTTATTGTGAGTAATGCTGCAATGAACACTGACATGCAAGTATCTCTTTGAGTTGCTATTTTCATATTCTCTTTAAATGTATTCCAGGTATGTACCCTGGGATGTAATTGCTGGTACATGTATGTTTAAGTGTGCTTTCCAATTTCTTCTTTAACCCTTTTTCTAGATTTGCCTTGGTGCTATTTGATTCCTACCTATTTATGAATTTTCCTTTCCCTTTTGTCAGAGAGGATACTTTGTATGATTTCTATCTTTTAAAATTTATGGAAAGTTGTTTTGTAGCTTAACATATGGTCTGTCCTGGAGAGCGTCCCACGTGCGCTTGAGAAAACTAGATTGTGTTGTTGGGTAGTGTGTTTGTTAAATGTCTGTTAGAACTAGTTAATTTATACTGTTCTAGTCTTCTGTTTTCTAATTGATCTTCTAACGCGTTTTATCCATTTTTGACTGTAGAATATTGAATTTTCTAAAAATTGTAGAACTCTCTAGTTTTCCCTTTAATTCTGTCAATGTTTGCTTCATATATTTTGGGGGCTTGTTCAGTGCATAAATTACTATAATTCTATCTTTCTGATGAATTGATTTTTCAATATGTAATATACTTTGTTTCTTGCAACAGTTTTTTGCTCATAGTCTATTCTGTCTTATATTACTATAGCCACCTCTGCTCTCATTTGGTTACTGTTTCTATAGAGTATCTTTTCTGGGGGACTTGGCTGGCTCCCTTAGAGCATGCGACTATAGAACTCAAGCTTTTGAGTTCAAGCCCCATGTTGGGGGTAGAGTTTATGTTAAAAAATGTACATGCATACACACACACATGTATCTTTGTGTCTTTGGCATGATAGTTCCTTATAGACGACATAGAGCTGGATCTTATGTTTTGTTTTTTTATCCATTTGACAATCTCTGTCTTTGGAGAATTTAATACATTTGCATTTAAGTCAGTAAAAAGAATGGACTTCTGCTATTTTGTTATTTGTTTTCTTTATATTTTATACCCCTTTTGTTTCTTGTTTTCTCCATGACTGCTTTCTTCTGTGTTAAGCTGATTTTTTGGAGTCAACTGATTGTCTTCTTATTTCTTTACCTGTATATTTGTTAAATGTCTCCTTTGTGGTTACCATGAGAATTACATTTAACATTCTAAATTTGTAATAATCTAGTTTGAATTGATACTAACATGACTTCAATAGCATACAGAATCTCTACTATAAAGTTCTGTTCTCCTTTTACATTATTTATGTCACAGATTTCATCTTTATATAGTGCGTGCTCCATAATGGATTTATAATTATTTTGTATGCATTTGTCTGTACTTACCTTTACTGGAGCTCTTTATTTCATCATACAGATTCAAGTTACTGTCTGATGTTCTTTTATTTCTGTTTGAAGGACTCCCTTTAGCATTTCCTGTAGAGCAGCTCTGATGGCAAGGAACTCCCTCAGTTTTCTCCTTCATTCCTCCCTCATTTTTGAAGGACAGTTTTGCTAGATACAGAATTATCGGTTGGTGGTATTATTATTATTTGAGCATGTTAAATATGTCACCCCACAGCATTCTGGCCTCTGGTTTCTGATGAGAATTGGCTGTTACTTTTGTTGAGGATCTTTTGATCTTGAGGAGTAGCGTTTTTCCTTTGCTGCTCTTGAGATTCTCCCTGCCTTTGTTTTTCTACAGTTTTCATTATACTGTCTTGGAGTGGCCCTCTACCTTTATTACACTTGGAATTCACAGAGATTATGGATTTGCAGATTCATGTCTTTGCTCAAATTTTGGATGTATTTGGCCATTATTTCTTCAAATCTTCTTTCTGCTCCCTTCTTCTGGGATATCAGAAATGCGTATGCTGGTCTGTTTGCTCGTGTCCCTCCAGTTTATCAGGCTCTATTCACTTTTCTTGTTTCTGTTTTCTTTCTAGTCCTCAGACGTGGTCACTGTAATTGTCCTGTTTTCAAGTTTTCTAATTCTATTTTCTGTTTTGCTCCAATTAGCTGTTAAACTCTACTAGTGAACTTTTAATTTCAATTATTGTACTTTTTAGCCTTAGAATTTGTTTGGTTCCTTTTGATAATTTCTGTGTATTTATGGATATTCTCATTTTGTTCACATATCCCTTTTCTGATTTCCTTTAATTCCTTGTCCGCAGTTCCCTTTAGTTCTTTGAGCATATTTAAGACAGTTGCTTTAAAGTCTTTGTCATATTATTCCGATTTCTGTGTTCTCCAGAAATGTTTTCTATTACTTTGTTTTTTTGAATGGCCTTACTTTCCAGTGTCTTTGAATGTCTTTTGACTTTTTTTTTGTTGAAAGCTGGACATTGAAATATTATAATGTGATTCTGGAAATCAGACTTCCCTTCCTTCCCCAGAGTTTCCTTTATTATGATTATTGGACTGTAGTCCCATTTGTTTACTGATGTTTCCAAACTGCTTTTGTAGAGATTTGATTCCTTATTGTGTGTGATCACTGAGTCTATTTCTTAACTTGTATTTGGATAATATTTTCTTGAAAGCCAGGAGCTAAAACAAATGCCTCTCCCAGTCCTTGCCAATTGTTTCTTCTGGGTTACTCCCTCAACATTTATCCAGGGTTGCAACTAAGCCTAACACCCCAAGTTGAAAACTTAGGGTCCTCTTAGATCTTTTCTTACCGTGCTTCTTGCCTTTGGCGTATGTGTGGCTTTCTAAATTTCCCTGTCTATGCTTTTGAATATTGTAAGTTCCCAAAGTAACTCCCTTTCTCCCTCCCCCAGCTTTTTCTCCCAGGCTTTAGGTGATCTGTTGTGTATCTCAATGATAATCTTCTCACCCAGGCCTTTGTGCATTGTTGGTTTGCCTTACACCCATTTTTGAGCAATACCTGCCACTTTCTGGACTGAGTTTAAAGTTAGGCAGAGCAGAGATGAGTGCTCTGCTTCGGTCCTTCTACCCATGGACAGGCTATAATAGATATATACCATAATTTGTGAGTAGTCTGTTCTGTTCCTTCCAGTGACAGGGACCAAGGTCTGACACTGAGAATATAGCTGCCATTTTTAAGACTGCTGCCACATCCAAAGAGCAAACAAAAATGTCACAAAGCTTTCATATCATTATGTTTATTATTTTTTCAGGTTTTATTGAAATATAGTTGACCTATAGCACTGTGTAAGTTTAAGGTACACAGCAAAATGATGGGACTTTCATATACTGCAAAATAATTACAATAAGTTTAGTTAATAATCATCTCATACATAAAACAAAAAAATAGAGGGAAAAGGTCCATCCGTATTGTCACAAATGGCAGGAATTCCTTTTTTCTGGCTGAATAATATTCCTGTGTGTGCTTTCCCATTCTGTAGGTTGTTCCTTTTGCTTTGCAGGAGCTTTTTAATTTGATGTAGTCCCACTTACTATTTTTACTTTGTTCCCTGAGCTTTAGGTGTCATATCCAAAAAGTCAGTGCCAAGATCTATGTCAAGAATCTCTTTTCCTGCCTGGGGCATCTGGGTGGCTCAGTCAGTTAAGCATCGACGTTGGCTCAGGTCATGATCTCACCATACATGGGTTCGGGCCCTGCATCGGGCTCTGTGCTGACAGCTAGCTCAGAGCCTGGAGCCTGTTTCAGATTCTGTGTCTCTCTCTCTGACCCTCCCCTGCTCACGCTGTCTCTCTCTCTCAGAAATAAATTTTAAAAAAAATCTCTTCTTTTCTTCTAGGAGTTTTATGGTTTCCAGTCTTTAAGTCTTTAATTCATTTTGAGTTCATTTTTGTGAATGGTGAAAGATAGAGGTCTAGTTTCATTCTTTTATATGTGAATATGCAAATTTTTCACCAGCATCTACTGAAAGACTATCTTCGTTGAGTATTGGCTGTTTTGTCATGTATTAGTTGCTTGTGTACTCAGGGGTTTATTTCTGGGTTCTCACTTTGGTTCCACTGGTCTGTTTTTAAGCCAGGACCATACTGTTTTGATTGTTATAGCTTTAAAATATAGCTTACAATCAGGAAGTATGATGTCTCCTACTTTGTTCTCCTTTCTCAGGATTGCCTGGGCTATTTGGTGTCTTTTGTTTTCCATGTAAATTTAGGATTTTTTTTTTTCCATAAAAAAATGCCATTGGAATCTCAATAGGAATGGTATGTAATCTATAGATGTTTGGAGATAGTATGGGCATTTTAATGATACTAATTCCTCCAATCCATGAAAATGAGATACAGTTCCATTTATTTGTGTCTTTGATTTCTTTCATCAACACTGGATAGTTTTCAGTGTATAGAATTTTCACTTCTTGATTAAGGTTATTAAGTATTTTTATTATTTTTGATGCTATGGTAAATGGGATTGTTTTCTTCATTGATTTTCAGATAATCATTGTTCATGTGTAGAAACACTACTGATTTTTGTATGTTAATTTTATTTCCTGCAACATCACTGAAGTCATTGGTTAGATCTAAAAGTTTTTTTGTAGAATTATTAGGATTTCATACATATAAAATCATGTCATGTGCAAATAAAGTCAGTTTTACCTCCTTTCTAATCTGATGCCTTTGTTTCTTCCTCTTGCCTGATTGTTCTGGCTAGGACTTCCAGTACTGTGTTGAATAGGAGCTGTGAGAGGGGCCACATTTGTCTTGTTCCTGATCTTAGAGGGAAAGCTTTCAACCTTTCACCATTGAATTTATTAGCTGTTGACTCCCCATAAGTGGTCTTTGCCTTGTGGCACTTTATAAGGTGTCTTAGTATAGCTCTATTCAAATTCAACCTATTTAGGGTCTTTTGGTCTTCCTAGATCTGGATGTTCATTTCTCTCTCAAGGTTTTGGAAATTTTCAATGATTATTGCTTTAAATATACAATTGATCTTGAACAACACAGGTTTGTGGGTTGTGGGTCCACTTGTATGTGGATTTTTTTCTCAAAACAATGCCATACTGTAAATGTATTTTCTCTTCCTTAAGACACTCTTAATATTTTATCTTCTCTAGCTTAATTGTAAGAATACAGTATATGTATTATATATTAAGTCCATATACAAAATATGTGTTAATTGTGTTACCTGTAAGGCTTCCAGTCAGTTGTAGGCTCTTAAGTAGTTAAGTTTTGGGGGGAGTCAAGAGTTTTATGTAGATTTTCAAGTGCATAGGGGTTAGCACCCCTGACCCCTGCATTTTTAAAGGTCAACTGTATTTTCTATCCCTTTTTCTTTTTGAAATTCCCACAATGATATTGTTTCTTATGATGGTATCCCATAGGCTCCATACTTTCTTCACTTTTTAAAAAAAAATATTTTTTATGTTTTATTTATTTTTGAATAAATAAATTGAGAGACAGCGTACGAGCAGGGGAGGGGCATAGAGAGAGGGGGAGACACAGAATCTGAAGCAGGCTCCAGGCTCCGAGCTGTCAGCACAGAGCCTGATGTGGGGCTCACAGACCATGAGATCATGACCTGAGCCAAAGTCGGACGCTTAACCGATTGAGCCACCCAGGCGCCCATCTTCACTCTTTTTCATTCGTTTTTCTTTTTGCCCCTCAGTGGATAATTTCAAATGTCCCATCTTCCAAGTCACTGATTCTTTTGCATGGTTGAGTCTGCTTTTGAGGCTTTCTGTTGAATTCTTCAATCATTGTATTTTCTAGCCCTATGATTCCCATTTGTTTGGCTTTTCTTTTTTGGACTTCTCATTATATTTATGCATTGTTTCCCTAATTTCCTTTCGTTGTCTGTGTGTTCTTGCAGTTCACTACATTTCTTTAAGAGGATTATTCTTTTTCTGACAGTTCACAGATCTCCATTACTGTATAGTCAGTTGTTAGAGTTTTACTAGTTTACTTTGGGGTGTCTGCTCATCTGACTTTTTGCAACCCTTGACTCCTTATGTTGGTATCTACACATTTGAATAAGCAGCCTCTCTTCTAGACTTTCTAGGACTGCTTTGGCAGAGAAAGTTCTTCAGTCTTCTCAGCTTGGATGTTTAGACTTATCAGCTTAGTAGCATCCTTGGGGAGGCAGGGCTTGCTGTCAGGGTCTGTTTTGGGGGTGAGGCCACCGCAGGAGCTCTGAGGTGGGTGTGGGATGCTGCTGGCTTATTTCCCTGATCAAGCAAGGCTGTAGGATGGGGCCCGTGGTTGCCTGGGTTCTCTGGTCAGGCTTACTGGGCAGGATGAGGTGCTGTACTCAGCAGTAGGTAGGATTATGGACTAGCCTCCCTGCGCTGGCAGGGCAGCAGAACAGGTCCCGGGTCCCACACTGGAACTTGTTTGGGGATGTACTTCGGGCAAGACTGTGCCCTGAAGTCCCCGGGCAGATGCTGCCAGCCGATCCTGCCAGCATCCCCACTGAAGTGTTGTTGGGCTTCTGGAAGTTTCCTGGTGTTCCAGCCGAGCTTTCTGGGCAGACGGGACTCGGGGACCACACTCAGCAGTGGGAAGGGCTGTCACCCAGCTTCCCTGCCGTAACAGAGCAGTTGAGCGAGCTCTAGGCAGCCTCCCAGCTGTTCCTGGTTAGTTTTCCCACTCAGATGGGGCTGGGGCTACTCAGCAGTGATTGGGCCTATGATAGGGCATCCCGCCCAGATAAAGCCGGAGATCCAGCTCGCAGCATCCCCTTAGGTGTTCCTAGTCAGGCTTCCCAGTTAGGAGCGGCCCGGAGCTACACTTGGCCATGTTTTAAATTTTTCTTCTCCGCCCTGGGCAGAGAAGGGAACCTAGCTTGAAGTCTGGACAAGCAGGCTGCTTGTGGTCTTGACTGAAGCTGACTTGCACCCCAAGTTCTCTGGCTGAATGGTGCCCCTGGCTTTGCTCTGAGGCTGATCAACTCTGCCCGCTGTGCTCTCTGCTCAAGCATAACGCCCAGGTGTTCTGACCAGGCTTTTCCTGTGAGGTAAGACTTGGTGGGTCCCCCCAGTAAGTGATGAAATGTGCTGGGGGACGCCGGATGCCTATCCTGTGTTCTTTTCCCACGGGGGGAACCACGGGCTGAGGGCAGACCTCTTGTCATGGTGCTGCCTCAGCCTAAGTCTGTCTCGGTCTGTGTGGTGTGTGCGTGGGGTGTTTCGGCCGCACTTCCGTCTTCTAGGTTTTTCCAGAGGTGCCCATGCATACTTGTTGGCCTATGTTGGTATCTTAGTGACTTCCTGCCTTTTATAAGTTGTCTTTTCATTGACCCCAAGTTTGCTTGGTTAATGTAAACATGACTGTTTCCCAGAGTTCTGAAAAAGTTGGCTGTGACCATTCCTGCTTCTCTTTCAATGTTTCCGTGGGAGGACACGACCTTGAATCTGCCCAGTCCGTGATTTTGCTCAAGTGTGTGTTGTGTTGAAACCTCTGTTTAGTGTTGCAGTAGAACGATTAATGGTTTAAGAGAAATAACTACCCTGAGTCTTTTGTATAATGCACAGCGTTCAAACTGCTAATGTTCTTCCTATTAGAAAAAGATCTATTTACATTTTCAGTTTTCAGGGATAAGCTAGTCTATAACCCGTTAGAAGGGCTCCTATGTTCCAGACACTGTTCAAGGCATTTCATGTCTCTTATGGTTCAGAAAACCTTGTGAGACAGGTGCTTCTACTCCATTTTACAAATGAGACCGCTTTGGAGAGGTCAGCAGCTGTTCTGAAGTGGCACAGATGTGAGGTGGTGGGGCTAATGTTAAACCTCACAAGTGCCTGAGGCAGAACTCGGTTTTTTTCTTTTTCAAAGTTTTTTATTTATTTTGAGGTGGGGGGAGGGGCAGAGAGAGGAGGAGACAGAATCCCAAGCAGGCTTCCTACAGTCAGCACCGAGCCTCATACAGGGCTGGGATCCACGAACTGTGATCTCATGAACTGAGCTGAAACCAAGAGTTGGACGCTTAACTGACTGAGCCACACGGGCACCCACCCCTGCCCTCCCCACCCAGAACTCTTTTAAAATCAGTTTTTAAAAAAGTCTCCAGGGGCGCCTGGCTAGCTTAGTCAGTGGACCCTGCAACCCTTGATCTTGGGGTTGTGAGTTCGAGCCCCAAGTTGGGTGTAGAGATTACTTAACAATAAAATCTTTAAAAAAAAATGTCTTCAGAGTATATCAAAATACAAAGATGGTGAGGGATGTTAGTGTTTTCAAAAGCTCTTGATGTGATTCTAATGTACAACTAGTTCTGAGAATCACTGCATTTAACATTTTGCCTTCTATAGAAATAGCCGAATGGAGGTGAAATTCAAGCAGGTCATTTTGCTTTAAATTAGGCCTCTAACCAAAATGCTCGGGGCATTTTCAGTGAAGGTAGTAGAGTGACCAAATTGTCCTGGTTTGCAGCGGACTTCTCCGGTTTTAGCACCGGAAGCCCTGCATCTTAAAAACGCCTTAGACTTCACAGACTGGGATGGGGGGGGGCCACCCTACCAGGCAGATACTTAAAGAATTTAATGATCTTTAACAGTCATTTATGATTTAAAAATCCTAGAGGTGTTCCTAAAAATTTGAGCACAACAGGGAACTGGTTACCTATGTTTTTCCCTCTTTAAGAAATCTAAACGGGGCACCTGGCTGGCTAAGTGGCTAAAGCACGCACCTGTTGTCCTTGGGCTGTAAGTTCGCGCCCCACGTTAGGTGTAGAGATTACTTAAAAATAAAATCTTATTTAAAAAAAGTCTAAATGTGTCTAGGAACATTATGTGTTTTTCAATGAAAAAGCTATCAGTGGTTCTTTCTCACTTTATAGACCATTTAGTTTGAAGAAGTTTTTAATCTTTAAAAATAAGTTTATTTTGAGAGAGAGAGATGGGAGGGGAATAGAGAGAATCCCAGTGATGGAACCCAACTTGGGGCTTGAACTCACAAACCCATAAGATGATGACCTGAGTGAAACCAAGAGTCACTTAAGCAACTGAGCCACCGAGGTGCCCTTTTTTGTTGTTTGTTTTTTTATTTACATCTAAATTAGTTAACATATTGTGCAATAATGATTTCAGGAGTACAATCCAGTGACTCATCCCCTACATAAAACACCCAGTGCTCATCCCAGCAACTGGGATGGACCCCTTTGCCCATTTAGCCCATGCCCCCACCCAGCACCCCTCTAGCAACCTTCATTTTGTTCTTTCCATTTAAGAGTCTCTTCTGTTTTGTCCCCTCCCTGTTTTTAGATTAGTTTTGCTTCCCTTTCCTTATGCTGATCTGTTTTGTATCTTAAATTCTACATGTGAGTGATGTCATATTAGCCTTTCTCTAATTTCTCTTAGCATGAATACCCTCTAGTTCCATCCATGTGGTTGCAAATGGCACAATTTCATTCTTTCTGATTGTTGAATAATACTCCATTGTGTATGTGTGTGTACACACACACACACCTATATATATACACACACACACCTATACACACACACACCTATACACACACACACACACACACATACACACACACACACACACACACATACATACATATATACCACATCTTCTTCATTTGTTGATGGACATTTGGGCTCTTTACATATTTTGGCTATTTTCGGCAGCACTGCTATAAACATTGAGGTCCATGTATCCCTTTGAAGCAGCACATCTGTATCCTTTGGATAAATACCTAGTAGTGCAATTGCTGGGTCATAGGGTAGTTCTGTTTTTATTTTTTTGAGGAAACTCCATACTGTTTTCCAGAGTGGCTGCACCAGTGTGCATTCCCACCAGCAGTGCAAAAGGGTACCTCTTTGTCCGCATCCTTGCCAACATCTGTTGTTGCCTGAGTTGTTAATTTTAGCCATTCTGACTGGTGTGAGGTGGTATCTCAGTGGTTTTGATTTGTATTTCCCTGATGGTGAGTGATGTTGAGCATGTTTTCATGTGTGTTAGCCATCTGGATGTCTTCTGTGGGAAAGTTTCTATTCATGTCTTTTATGCATTTTTTCACTGGATTATTTGTTTTTTGGGTGTTGAGTTTGATAAGTTCTTTATAGATTTAGGATACTAAGCCTTTATCCAATATACCATTTGCAAATATCTTCTCCCATTCCATTGGTTGCCTTTAAATTTGCTGATTGTTTCCTTCATTGTGCAGAGGCTTTTTATCCTAATCAAGTCCAAGTAGTTCATTTTTGCTTTTGTTTCCCTTGCCTCTGGAGACATGTTAAGTAAGAAGTTGCTGCAGCCGACAACAGAGGTTTTTGCCTGCTTTCTCCTCTAGGGTTTTGATGGCTTCCTATTTTATGTTTAGATCTTTCATCCATTTTGAGAATATTTTTGTGTATGGTGCAAGAAACTGGTCCAGGTTCATTTTTCTGCATGTTACTGTCCAGTTTTCCCTAACACTTGCTAAAGAGACTGTCTTTATTCCATTAGCTATTCTTTCCTGCTTTGTCGATTAGTTGGCCATAGGTTTGTGGGTCCATTTCTGGGTTCTCTATTCTCTTCCATTGATCTAAGTGTCTGTTTTTGTGCCAGTACCATACTGTCTTGATGATTACAGCTTTGTAATACAGCTTGAAGTCTGGGGTTATCATGCCTCCAGGTTTGGTTTTCTTTTTTCAGGATTGCTTTGGCTATTCAGGGTCTTTTCTGGTTTCACAGAAATTTTAGGATTGTTTGTTCTAGCTCTGTGAAGAATGCTGGTGTTATTTTGATGGGGATTGCATTGAATATGTAGATTGTTTTGGTTAGTATTGACATTTTAACAATATTTGTTCTTCCAATCCAGGAGCATGGAATATTTTTCCATTTTTTTGGGTCATCTTCTTTTTCTTTCATAAGCTTTCTATAGTTTTCAGCGTATAGATGTTTCACCTCGTTGGTTAGGTTTATTCTAAGGTATTTAATGGTTTTTGGTGCAATTGTAAATGTGATCAATTCCTTCATTTTTCTTTCTGCTGCTTCACTATTGGTGTATATAGATGCAACCGATTTCTGTGCATTGATTTTATATCCTGCAGGTACCTCTGTTTTTAAGGAATTTTTAAAGGGGCCCCCTAGACCACAAGAAATGCTTAGCACCATTTATTAACCAGTTAGGTCCAAACATTTAAAAATAATACACATACATTTAAAATATTGAATCCTTAAATTATGACTACTAATTGGAATGTGTGTATCTACCACTAAGCAACTTATCAAACCTTTGAATCAAATTGGATGTTACCACTCACTTTCTGTTCCACAGGGAATTTCACGAGGTACTTGGCTTTTTAATCAGTGTCAAAAGTTCAGAAATAACAGAAGTAAAACCAGTGAATCACCAAAGTAGTAATTAAAAATAGACAGTTTGTAAACTGGGAGTCCTTAAACCAAAACATGGAATGAAGCTCATGTGTGTGTTATTATTCTTTTAGGTTTTATTTATTTCAGTAATCTCTACCCTCCATGTGGGGCTCAAACTCCCGACACTGAAATCCAAAGTTGTATGTTGTTCTGACTGAGCAGCTGGACGCCCCTCAGTTATATGTTGTTATAAGCAGTTTATATAGTGAGAAAGCAGTGACTGTTTATTCTAAAGTCATTGGCTCTATTAGAATTTTCTTAAATGATAGTGAATTCGTCAGTGGTTACCTCATATCCACCTTGGGAAACAGTTTAAATTTTGCCTATGATTTTTAGAGGTGTAAACAAGAAATGACCCAGGTCAAGTCGGTCTTGCAAAATAAGCTGAATTAAGCTTTGCTTATAGGAGTAAACTGGGTTTGCCTGCTCAGGGAATTTTCAACATGCCTCTGTTTGCTTTTAACAACAGCAGCCTCTGGAAA
This sequence comes from Proteles cristata cristata, assembly GCA_017311185.1. Lineage (NCBI taxonomy): Eukaryota > Metazoa > Chordata > Mammalia > Carnivora > Hyaenidae > Proteles > Proteles cristata. The sequence continues at coordinate 48,567 of JAESUZ010004083.1, read as the reverse complement.
CGCAGCTTCACAAATACATATTGTCTTCTAAAGTACTGTAACACGATCTGATGTTGACACCGAACAACTTGAGCTAGCAGTTCCAGTGGTTTGTGAGTGGTGTTGAGCAGTGCTGTCTCCCTTGAGAACTGAAGATGTCCCACAATGCCCTGTGGGTTATAGCAGTGCCCAGGGCATCTCATCTCAGTTTGGGACCTGTGGGTCTAGTTACTTAATTCTGTCTCGAAACCATCTACATGAAATTACTCAATTGAGTAGTCAACCTTAATCCTCTTTTTAGAGGCTTTTTATTAAATGTCAAATCTTTATTGACATTAATTCATAATTCTCTGGACTAACTCCATAAGACTTCACTATTTAAGAGAATATTGTCAACATAAATTAGTCTTTCATTCTCTTACAGAATTTTCCTGGGGCTAGCTGTTTCTGGCTAGCAGATCACACAGAATCCCTCCTGTGAAATCCTTCAGGGCAATGATTCAACGGCACTATTCTTGATGGAAATGTGTTAAGTTTAGGTTTGTTTAGGTTTAGGTAAAGGGGTTAAAAACCACTGGTCTGAGTGTTTCAGTCAGTTACGTGTCCAACTCTTGATTTTGACTCAGGTCATGATCTCCCAGTCTGTGAGTTTGGCTTTGTGCTGACAGCACAGATTGGGATTCTCTCTCCCCTCTCTCTGCCCCTCCCCAACTCACTCCAGCTCCCTCTCTCTCTCTCTCATAATAAGTAAACAAAAAAACCCAACACTGGTCTAACGGACTATGTATGTTAAAAACAAAAACATCTCTGGATATCCATACCAGTTTTCCTTGGTTAACATCTACTAATGACATTTGAAAGTATCATGAAGAGTAATTAGTATGGTATTCAGTGGTACTCAGCCCATTGATAAGTGTCTGAGATAGTTCACTATTCCAGACACTTCTGATGTATAAAGTATTTTAAAAATTTGATGCAACATTATAACATTCAATAAAATACACAGATCTTAGGTTTTCCATTCAATGAATTAATTGAATACACTCTTGTACCCATTTTGCAGATCATGTTACAGAGCATTTCCATCACTCCGATTCCTTGTCTATGTTCATTCCTCTATCATTTTAGTTAGGTCTGTTCTTACACTGAATCATAAAGTATGTATTCTTTTCTAACTTAGTGATATTTTTGAGATTTCCTTATATACCTCAGCCCATTTCTAATGTTGAGTAGTTTTCCATTTTATGAAGTTATACCTTCTGTTTTGGGCTAACAGTTAAACTTATGTATATACCTTTAGGTCTTTGTGAACATATTATTCTTTTTTATGTTTATTTCTGAGCGAGAGCGGGAGCAGGGGAAGGGCAGAGAGAGGGAGACACAGAATCCAAAACAAGCTCCAGGCTCTGAGCTGTCAGCGCAGAGCCCAATGCACGGTTCAAACCCATGAACTGTGTGGGTTTGACCTGAGCCAAAGTCGAGTGCTCAACTAACTGAGCCACCCAGGCGTCCTGACATACTTTTTTCCTGCGTAAATGCTCAGGAATGGTTTAGCTGAATTTTATGGCAAATGAGTTTAATTTGACTAAGAAACTGATGAAAAGTGGTGATTCCATTTTATATTTCTAGCAGCATCGTAGGAGTGTTCCAGTAGCTTCACATTCTTGTTATTTGTGGATGTTTTCTTTCAGTCATTCTAGAGCATGTGAAATGGTGTTATCATGGTGATTTTAATTTGTACTTCCCAGAGGACCTAAGATGTTGCATAAATTTTGAGTTTTGATTAAGTCCAGCTTGTCCTTTTTCTCAAAGGTAATTTTTTTTCCTACATGCTTTTGTTTATGGGTTTTACATTTAAATCCATGATTGTGTGTGTGTGTATGGGTGTGTCCGAGTAGAAAATAATAGTCAAAGGTTTTTATTTCATACAAATATGGAGTTCCACCAATATTGTTCTTTCCTTTTCCCACTGAATTAACTTGCCATCTTTGTCAAAATTTGTCTATGTGTACGTCTGTCTCTGGACTCTTAGTCTACTACCAGTCTTGATTAAAGTTCATGTTAAGTTTAATACTATAACTTTGTAATCTCTACACCCAGTATGGGGCTCGAACTCCCAACCCAGGGTTCAAGAGTCACATCTCTTGCCATTCAGCCAGATGCCCCCTTTAAACTTTGACATGAGATAAGCATGTCTTCTAACTTAATATTGTTTGGCTCTTTTAAGGTCTTGGCACTTATACATAATTTTTAATATATTAACAAATTTTAAGTCAAATGGAATTTTGATAGGGATTGATAACAATAGAGAGTCCCCTTATCCAAAAATTGTTTTCCAGTTCACATACATGCTATGTCTCTCAAGTCTTCAAGTTGTCATCTTCTCAGCAAGGTTTTGTCTTCAGTGCAGAGGTCTCACAGATCTTTCTATAAATCTGTTCCTGGGTATTCTTTTTTTTTTTGCTGCTATTAGAATGTTACTGTTTTTAAACTTTAAATTTCTAATCAGATCACCAGCATGCTCTGGGCTTTGTGTGTGTGGTTTTTTTTGTTTTTTTTAAGAGCATGCTGAATTCTCTTCCTAGTTCTGGCTGTTTCTTTTTGCGGAGTACATAGTTTTCTATGTAAACAGCCATATCATTTGTGAATGACTATTCTACTTGTGTTCCAATCTATATGAATTTTTGACTGTATGGCTCTGACCTACAGAACAGTGTTGAACAGAAATGGGGAGAGCAGACGTCCTTGGTTTGCTTAGTGTTTCACCATGAAGCATGATGTTAAGTGTAGATGTTCTTTTGCAGATGCTCTTTGGAAGATAGAAATTTATACTCCTAGGGTTTGTATTGTGAGAGGATGTTGAGTTTTGTCCAGGGCATTTTCTGTCTCATTGAAAGGATCATACAGTTTTCCTCTGTCCATAGGTAAATCATATTGACTTTTAATGTTAAATAAACATTACCCTCCTGGAATAAAACCTATTTGGTCAAGATGTCTTATCATCCTTTTTATACATTGCTAGGTTCAATTTGCTAATGTCTGAAGAACTTTTATTCTCGTGTTCATGAGGGATATTGGTCTGTTATTGTTATAGCTTTTTCAGGTTTTGAATCATATATGGTATTTCTTGGGAATCCTCTACATATTTTGTCACAGGCTTAAGAAATGCAAAAATCAATTGTTTGGAGGTGTTTTCAGTGGCCATTTTTGCGTTCCTAACAGCCAGTATTGTTTTTTACAAAATAAGAAAGATGACTTTTAAAAGTTTCTTTATGTGAACAAAAGGCTGAAAAAAGTCCAGGGAGAGAAGTGAGATGTGAGATGAATTACTAACAGGAAAAAAAGAAAAAATTTGCACTGGGGATTAAGGAAGTTTTGCAAATGTTTTTGAATATCCACTTATAGTATATGATGGATAAAAATTCTGAGGTTCCAACACCAAGTATAACGAAGCCCAGTATAATGCAATTTAAATTATTGGGAGTTTAAATCAATTTGTAGTTTTGAAAGCAGTTCTAATATTTTCCATTCCATGAAAGAAAAATCTCTCTGACCAAGTTAAAAATGTAAGGGAGAATGTCCAGCACATCTTTAATTAAAAATGCAGGGGTGCCTGGGTGGCACAGTTGGTTAAGTGTCCAACTCTTGATCTCGGCTCATGATCTCAGTTCGTGATTTCGAGCCCCACATCGTGTTCTGCGCTGATGGTGGGCCAGCCTACTTGGGATTGTCCCTCCTCTCTGCCATTCTCCTGCTTGTGCTCTCTCAAATAAACGTAAAAAAAAAAAAGAGGGAAACTTCCAAATGTATACTTTATTAATAAAATCAAAAATTCATATGCAATAAAGATCTGCATAAGTAGAGAAAAAGTCTGAAATGATAACATTAAAATGAAAACAGTTACCTCTGGGACAGTAATTGTGCAGGGCAGCTAAATAGTTTCTAGAAGAGATTCTATTCTTACATAGTTTGTGTAACTAAAAGAGCGCTTCAACTATTCATACTAGTGAATCACAAACAGAAATAACACATCTATCTTAAAATATATAGAGCTTCAGGGGCACCTGGGGGGCTGGGTCGGTTAAGCACATGACTCTTGATTTTTGGCTCAGATCATGATCTCCTGGTTTTGTGAGTTTGAGCCCCAGGTGAGGCTGTGTGCGCTGACTGTGCAAAGCCTGCTTAGGATTCTCTCTCTCTCCTGGTCTCAAAATAAATAAATAAATAAACTTAAAAAAAATACACAGCTTCAAAACTAGAGGTGATAATGTCAGAAGCCACATGCTCAAATCCTACAATATAGTATTTTTTTCCCTTCATTGGGGCAATAATATACAAAATATATATTCAGGGTTGCCCTGGAGTTATTTAATGGATTTAAGAAAAAATTATTAGTAAGCTCTCATTTTGAGAAACTTTCAGTTTCTTTTCAATACACAAATATTTTATCAGAAAGTCCACTACATGTTCTGGATATTTAAAATACTTGTATCCTGTCTAAGCCTATCACCAATGGCAAAAACCCTAACAAAACAAGTAACGCCTTAGCACACCAAAACCCTCAAACATTAAAAGAAAAATGACAATAAGGAAAACAGTAACACAGGACAGACAAAACATCAGTATCTATAAAACAAAGTTCTTACAAAGCCATTAACATGAAGGGATTTCAAAAAGCATTACAAATGGTCAAAAAAGTACTAAAGGCCAAAAGAGTAATTAAAATAAAATTTTTTACATCTGCTAAATTTTGTACCGACTTAGAAAATAATGCCTATGGCTGGCAGGGTTTTGCTGGCCTATTACACTTGTTTTGGCACAATACACTGGTACAGATTTCTGAAGGACAATGTGACAAGCAACAGTTATCAAAGGCCTTAAAATGCCTTAACCAGTTAATACTTAGAATAATTCATTCCAGTTAAGATTTCCATTTTAATTTACTTGTGAACAGAGACAAGGATGAAGAGAACTAACAGATGTTGCTACGTTTGGTTCAGAAGACTCACCAAAGTCCAAGCAGCAAGGTTTCCCCAACTCCTCTCTTACAATGGAAACGAAGTCCGAAGAATCAAAGGGAAGTGTGTTACACTTTTACTGCTCCCGTGTGCTCAATTCCTGCAGACACCACAGGGGGCAGCCTTTGGGGACACTAGAAGGTAAAACAGGGTAGAGGGAGGGGAGTCCTGCAGTACTGCCGCCCCAAGCAAAGGAGCCAAGAGTGATTATATTAAAACCTCATGTCAGTACTTCCCATAGTTTGCTTAAACTTCTTTAATTACTGATTTAAGATGGTCTAGGTGATACTCTTCGATGAAGGATTCTGCTTGATTCAAAGCTTTTATTTTCACCAGAATAAGAATTATGTCTTTGACTTCATCCCTGGGGAAAAAAAAAAGGGAAATGAAGTGTACTGAGAGCACAGTGAGTCAGTTATTAGTTGTTAATCTGAAACAAACTTTAAGCCAATATCTAAAATAGCATAAAATATTCCAGATTTTACCCTTTTCCATATAAGCATTCAAATATAGACTCTTATTAGATGTGTATGCTGGCAAATTTTAATGTGAAGGACTGTAACGTTAAATCCATCAAGAGAAAGCTGAGTTGTGGTATGGGGGCCATCGGTGTGTATGGGTTATTATGGAGGGAATATTTACCCACAGAAATGCTACAAATATAGGTTATTTAAAAAAATGTTTAGTTTTATTTTGGAGAAATGCTTTATCAGAACACAACTGTACTTAAGCCCCTAACCATCTAGTGCTGTGAATGAGACATTCATCAAAACAGATCTAGCTATTGCTGGGTGAACATAAGGCTGAAGATCTGCACTTAACAATTGCTGAGGTTTTAAAATGGCCAGGAAAATAAAAAACACATTGAAGACATGCTATAAGAGGTTTCTGATTTATAGTTTCCCAAATTCCCCTGTGCAATAGTTTTCTGGAAATGCTTATTTTGGAAGATTTACATTTTAAAATATGAACTACTGGGGCACCTGGGTGGCTCAGTCGGTTAGGCATTTGACTCCTGATTTTGGCTCAGGTCATGATCCCAGAAACTGTGAGACTGATCCCAGAACCTGTGTCAGACTCAGTGCTGAGCTGACAGTGTAGAGCCTGATTGGGATTCTCTCCTCTTCCTCTGGCCCTCCCCTGCTCCAAATAAATATAATTTTTTTTTTTTTTTAAAAAGAGCTATTATGAGTGAGGTGTGAGTATAAAGTAGTGATTCCAAAGGTTGCACATGAAAATATCTACTAATTGATTAAAAGATTTTGTTTTTAAGTAATTTCTATACCAAATGTGGGGCTGAACTTGCAAGCCCAAGATCAAGGGTTGCATGCTCCAGCTGAGGCAGCCAGGTGCCCTTCCACAGAGGTTTTCCAAAAGTAGAGTAAAAGTAGTTTCCTAAAAATTGCTGAGTGTAAAAAAGAATCCTTGAATTATGCTTATGGAAATACAAATATGCACAATTACCTGAATTCACTTCTCGATAATTTACGTGCAGACTGCAACAAGAACTGGATGAAGTTTTCTAGCTGGGGAACAGACGTTCTCATGGCAGAGTTTTGGAACCATTTTTCTGGTAAACATGCTGTTATCTGTTAATTAAAACACACAGTTGGTTTTTAGTAACAACAGTTATCTAAGGCCTTTTGCTAACATCAATCATCTCATTTAATCCTTTTAGTGTTCATGCAGGTTGTATGTATATTCTATTTTATGGTTTATGGTGAAAGCATTTTGAGAAGTTTTTGCCATCAAGGGTTGTACTTTTAAAAAAATGTATATCTTAATGCCAACAGCTTTAAATAGACTATTCTTTGTGACTAATCTCTAGTGGTATTTGTAATACTTTCTACACTCTGTATTCCTGAGCCATTAAATCTGTCAAATACAATTTACAACTAAGCACCAGAAATGCCTAGATATCAAACACTTTTAAGTCAAAATATAAAATCTATACATTTATAAAATCTATATATATAAAATCTATACATTTCATACTAAAAGATTGGGTGACTTAGCATATGATATACATAAATTACAGTTAATGAATCAAGGAGGTAATTGTAAGATATTTAATACACTGTTTTAAATGGTCATGTAGAATAGTCAATTACATTCAATTTTTATTTCTGGGGGACACCATCACTTCACTTTACCATTATGCTATAGGTAATACATGATTTGGGGGAAGTTTGGAAAAACAGAAATATGTTTAAAAAAAGAAAATTTCCTCATAGCAGAAGGAAGACTAAAAGGAAAGAGAAAGAGAAAGGAAAAACCTGAGATCGTATTATACAAAGAAATTCTTCGACAAACAGGTTTTGCTATAGTTGGTAAGATCAAGATCAGTACTTACAAAAGTAAAGGTGGGGGAATAATACGCCGCATGCACATTATAAGATATGTTAAATGGCAATGTATGCTTTTCAAAATACAGCTGAGGAAAAAGATTTATCCTATTCTTTAATCACCTTTTTCAATTATCCAGAAAAAAAAAATGCAGACACATGGACTAGAGGCAGAAATACCTCTTTTTCAGGATTTAAAAACCAGCCTTTCCTGGACTGAGGTTTAAAGTTATTTGCACATGCTTTTCACTTGTTTGTATCACCAATCTCAATAAGAATTCCAAAGAACTATCTCGCTTTTCCATAAATGATCCCAGGACTTAAAGCCACACTATCTTGGCATGGTTTTCTAGCCACAAGCTGTGGGAAGAATGTTCTGTATCTTCTTCTCTACTTCTGATAGTAGACTCTTAGGGTGAAGGGGGACTAAACTGAACCTGAAATACAGAGATGAATTCAATTTTGGGGAGATAATGTAGTTTAAAACTACATGATATAAAAACCATAGGCCAAGAAATCATAGTGGGGTAGGAATTGCTATCTAATGTTTTATGTTTTAAAATTCTTATTATAAACATTCTTTTCATATTCGGAAATTCTCAAAAATGACTTATCTGATGAACAATGTTTTTGGATATCTAAATTGTTTCTATTATAAGTAATGCTACAATAATACTCTTTGTACTTAGATTCTGATAGAAACAGCTCCTTACAACAGCAAACCCAAGACTTCACTGTAGCTTCAAGTCATCCCAGGAGTGCCACTTTTTAACAGGTAATCCTGAAATTTCTGGATAGGCACTGGTGTGGTTGTCCATCATGATAAAAACCATGACTCTCTTCCCCTCTGAATAAGACAAACTCATGGCCTGAAACAATCCTTTTCTTTTTGCTAGTAGCTGTTTTGCTCCACCTTCTTTCTTATGAAAATTTTCCATTTTGTACAACTCCTGAGAGTGTCTCTCTGCTTGCGAGGTGGAATGCAGCCCAACTCACTGGATCTCAAATCTACTCCACTGAATTTTCTGTTTTAAGAAATTTGTATGTGCATCTCAGATTTTTAATTTAGGATAAATTCCTTGAAGTAAAATTACTAAGTCAAAAGAGCTTTAAAGGTTTTGTAGCCATCATGCCAAAAGTCTCCAGAATTCTACCTCTTATTCCAGCAGCACAGACTGTTTTTCAGAACCCCTGTACCACATGATGTGGCTGTGGTTTCCTCATGCTTTTGACACTATGAGGAATTAGGACGTTAACAGGAAAAACAAAACCAAAAAAACCCCCAAACTTGGCCAGCATAACAGGTAAAATAATATCCTTACTGTATTATTTTGTATTTCTCTGATTATTAGTGTTCTTAATCTTGTCTACATGTTTAGGAATTATTAAAAAAATTTTTTTTAATGTTTTATTTTTGAGAGAGACAGAAACAGAGACGGCATGTGCAGAGGAGGGTCAGGGAGAGAGGGAGACACAGAATCTGAAACAGGCTCCAGGCTCTGAGTTAGCTGTCTGCACAGAGTGCAATGTGGGGCTCGAGCCCACAAACCATGAGATCATGACCTGAGCTGAAGTTGGATGCTCAACAGACTGAGCCACTCAGGTGCCCTGTATGTGTTTAGAAATTATTAACGTTACATGTCTTTTGGACATTTTTAATTGGAATAAATTGCTTACTAATTTTAAAGAGCTTTTTAAAAATGTAGATATTCTTGTGATGGCTTGTACCTTTTATTTGTTTCTCAACTTCCTTTAAAATTTTCATTGTAGAAAATTTCAAACGAGAAGGAATAAGTATGGTAACCCCAACAAACCTATCCTCCAGTTTTAACAACGATCAAATAATCCTGATACTCTCTTAATGCTTTTTGATTCACTGAAGTTTTATACTTTCATCAAATCACTTACCCTTTTCTGATCATTTCTTCTTTTAAGTTCAAAAGGACTGTCTTACCATCAGATATACTTATCTTCTTGGTATCATATTTTATAGTTTCATTTTTATACTTTATTTCACCTGAAATTTATATTGGTATTTACTGAGAAGTGAGAATTTAATATTGGTTCTGTAAAGAGTTAACCAGTTGGTTTACCACTATTTACAAATTTTTCTTCTCCCTGCTGGTGATAATTCAAACCAGTATACGAGGGGTTGGTTGCTTTAGGATTTCTAGTCTATTAAATTGATTTGTTATTATGTGAGTACCACAATTTTAATTATTGTTACAAAACAGATTTTAAAAATTAGGCGTAGAGATTACTTTTTTCTTTTAAAGCTTAAAAAAAGTAATCTCTACACCTAAAGTGGGACTTGAACTCATGACCCTGAGATCAGGAGTCACAAGCTCTACTGACTGAGCCAGCCAAGTGCCTCACAAAACAGATTTAAAAACTGAATTTTAAAAAATGATAAAATTAGAATCCATTCCTACACACTTACCTGGCTGCACTTTTTAACAACATCTGGCCCAGGACTGGCAGTAAGAAGAGCTATCATAAGGTAGCGATTTAGCAGCTTCCCAAGTCCTAGTTCTTGCAAGGTGTCATCTGGGAGGAGTCCATTCCAAAGAAGAATATTGCGGAAAAGCTAAAATACAGTCTCAAGTGAGTATATGTAGCTGTTTCTCTAAAGGAAAATTTAATAGTCTCCAGCAAACATAAAACATTGGTCAAACTCCTTTAAAGTCTCCTTATTAGCACTGGTAGAAGTCAGTCAATTTTATTTATTTTTTAAGTTTATTGATTTTGAGAGCGAGCGAGCAAGCATGAACAAACAAGCAGGGGAGAGGCAGAGAGTGAGGGAGAGAGAGAATCCCAAGCAGGCTCCATGTTGTCAGTGCAGAACCCAACATGGGGCTCCATATCAGGAACTGTGAAATCATGACCTAAGCCAAAATCAAGAGTCAGATGCTTAACTGATTGAACTACCCTGGCACCCCAGAAATACCAGTTTTAGAAACAGTAGAAAATATTTTTTAACAAATACCTAATTCTTTCCAAACTCTATATATCTGCTCATCCTATCTCAATTTTTAGGACTATCACCCAAAATCCATCTCAAAAAAGTTTACTGGAGCCTTTCCTGATCAAATAATTTACACTCCCAGAGCCTAGGGCCACGGGGAAGACCACAGGACCTAAGGATTCATAAAGGACTGCTGTTAAGCCAGTACTACTGGGGAACCTGGGTGGCTTAGTTAAGTGTGTGTAAATCTTGGTTTTGGCTCAGGTCATGATCTCACACTTCGTAAGTTCAAGCGTCGCATTAGATTCTTTAGCACAGGGCTCTCTGCTGATAGCACAGAGCTGGCTTTGGATCCTCTGTCTCTGCCTTGCCCCTTCCCCAATCCATCTCTCAAAAATAAACACTTAAAAAAAAAAGAGTGAAAAAGACAACTCATTAAAAAAACAAAAATGCCAGTGCTACTGTTACCAATGTATGAACCTTATATACCATCAAACCTGACAGCCTCACTGCTCTGATATATAAAATTAATAATCTGTGAGTTTGGAGAGAAATTAGGTAAAACACTCATAAGAAATTCTAATAAAATTAATACTGGTTGCCTTTCTTCCTTTCAGTGAATTTAATGGTGTTTTCCATTTTCTTTCCAGTGCTGTATTTACTGTAATGCCTTTCCACTAAGTGTCATTGTTGATGTTGCTGCCTTTTCCTGGAAAAGTCTTTCCTGACTCAACCAAATGATAAATATGAATTCACCCTATTAAAAACTAGACTTGTTGAGGTCATTTACAACTTTCTAATTGTCCAATCTAGTAAACATTTTCAGTCTATTTGGTGGCATTTAATACCTTGACTTCATTATTAAAAACCTTTGCTTAGTTTCCATGATGTCACCCTCTTGTGACCACTCTGAGCTTCACAATAAATTCTAAGGTTTCTCTGAAGACTTCATTTCTCTGCCTGCCTCTTATGTTGGTGTTCCCCAACGTTCTGTCCAGCGATGCCTTCTCATACTTCACCCCATCTCCTCAGAAGCTGTCATTTCTGACCATGGCTCCAAACATTGCTTAGATGTGGCTGACTCTGACATTTCCAGCTCAGATCTGTCCCTTGCAATTCAGATTCTTGTATCTATTCCTGTATTTGACCCACAGGTATCTTCAATTCACCTGAAACAGACCTTTACCTTTCCTTCAAACCTATTCTTCCTGTATCCCCTTCAATGCCCTCAAAGAATGTCATTATAAGTTACCAAGTTGCCAAAGTCAGAAATGTGGCTAGCACCCAACATAGTCTTTGTATGTAATTAGTCATTAAGTCCTTTCAGTGCTTCATCCTAAATATCTTCTGAACTCCACTTCTTACCATCTTTCCCTATTACCACTAACTTAGCAATGACTTCATCCTTTATCTTTTAGTTTTCTAAATGTCTATTTTGAGAGCGAGCATGCGCATGAGCAGGGGAGGGGTAGAGTGAGAGAGTCTCAAGCAGGCTTTGTGCTATTAGTGCAGAGCCTGAAGTGGGGCTTGAACCCACGAACTGTGAGATCATGATATACACCGAAATCAAGAGTCAGATGCTTAACCAAGTGAGCCAGGTGCTCACTTCCTTTTAGATAGGGAGTTGGCCAACGAGGGCTTGTGGGTTAAATGTAGCTTGCTGCCTGGTTTTGTAGAGCTAGTAAACTAAGAATGGTTTTTATATTTTGAAATGATTAAAAAAAAAGTAAAAGGGTATATTATAACATGTGAAGATTATGACACTGAAATTTCAGTGTCTAGAAGTAAAACTGAAATACAGCCATGCCCATTCGTTTACATATTGCTTATAACTATTTTTATACTACAAAGGCAGAGCTGAATGGTTCAACAGACTATATGGCATTCAAAGCCTAAAATATTTACTATATGGTCATTTACAGAAGTTTGATGATCTCTGCTCTACAGTACACTGGACTTAAAGTTAAAAAATGTTATTTTTGTAGTTTTTTGCTTACCTTTATACTCGACCAGAACTGTCTTTCTTGGAACTTTGAATGTGGTGATGTTTTGTTTTCTACAGTGCTAATTTGAAATAGAGAAGGAACAAAATGCAAACTGTTAATCTTTCAGAACCAGAGTATAAAAAAACCGCGTTTGGCTAAAACTTAGCTAAACTAAGCCTTAACACACTAATGGAATATAAACAGAATGCTCTGATGACATAAAAATTACAAGTACACTTTGATCCAACAACCCTATTTCTGAGGATGCCTTCTATAGGTATACAGAAGGGTAAGTCTATCAAATTAATCACAGCATTGTTGCGAATGGTTTCGCTCACATGCATCTTATGCAGCTTAAAGAATGAATAAACTACTCTTGTGATGACTTGAAATGACCTCAAAGATGTACTAAGTAAAAAAAAGTAAGGTACAAGATAATGGTTACAACTGTACTCCTTTCTTATACAAAGACGGGGGGCGGGGGGGAAAAAGACTCCACCAAAACTACTAGAACTGATACGTGAATTCAGTTGTCACAAGATACAAAATTAACATACAGAAATTTGTTGCATTTCTCTAGTAATGAAGTAGCAGAAACAGAAATTAAGAAAACAGTCCTGTTTATACGAGAAAGAATAAAATATCTAGGAATAAACTTAACCAAGTAGGTGAAAGACCTACACTCTGCAAACCATAAACTATGGATGAAAGAAACTGAAGACAACAAAAAAACTTGGAAAGTTAATTCCATGCTCATGGACTGGAAGATACAATACTGTTAAAATGTCTGTACTACCCAAAGCAATCTATAGATTTAATACAATCCCTGTCAAAATACCAACGGCATTTTTCACAGAACTAGAACAAATAATACTAGAATTTGTATGGAATTACAGAAAACGCCACAAAAAGTCAAAGCAATCATGAAGAAGAAGAAGGCTGGAGGCATCAACTCCAGATTTCAAGATATGTTACAAAGCTATAGTAGTCAACAGTATGGTACTGGTGCAAAAACAGAAACATCAATCAACAGAACAGAATAAAGAACCAGAATTAAACCCAAGCTCATATGGTCAGTTGATGGACAGCCAAAAGGGCAAGAATATACAAAAGTGAAACATCCTCTTCAACAAATGCTGCTGGAAAACTGGACAGCTACATGTGAAAACAATGAAACTGGACCACTTTCTTACAACACATACAAAAATAAACTTCTATCTCACACACACACACACACACACACACACACACAAAAATGGATTAAAGACCTAAATGTGAGACCTTGAAACCATAAAAATCCTAGTAGAGAGCACAGGCAATAATTTTTTTTACATCAGCCCTAGCAACATTTTTCTAGATCTGTCTTCCCAGGCAAGGAAAACTAAAAACCAAAAATCCCCTACTAGCTTCATAAAGTAAATCCACAATTAACAGATACTTTCTGGCTTTCTGTGCCAGGCACTGTTCTGAGCATGCTCTTTATCTTCACAATGTCCATTAATTTAACACTTCACTTTACATGCGAAGATACTGATGCACACAAAGGACTGAAGTCAAGTATCTAGGCTCCCAGAATCTGTGGACTTAACCACTAGGATATGCCACCTGTCATATTCTTAAAAAAAACCTATGTCCAAGTACGAGACATCACACATGGGATACAAAAAGTAGCTAATATTTTGTTGAACTTTCAATTTGCATCTTATATTTTTTAACATTTTATTTTTTATTTTTGAGAGAGCGTGAGCAGGGGCAGAGAGAGAGGGAGACAGAGGATCTGAAGCAGGCTCTAGGCTCTGAGCTGTCAGCAGAGCTGGTGGGCCAAAGTCGGACACTCACCCGACTGAGCCACCCAGGTGCCCCTCAACTTGCATCTTAATAGGTGTATGCATATTTGAGAACATTTACTATAGTTCCTTTTGCATTACTTTCTTAAATCTGTATTACATGATTAGCTATTTTATTTAATCTAGCTATTAACAGGACTTACCTCTTTGGATACAGAGGAATAAAAACATCATCTTCTATTGCTTTCTTCATTCTCAAAACAATAGAATTAAGTAAATCCTATTATATAAAAATTTAAAAGCATCAGTGATAGTAGTAAGTCTAATTACCAAAAGAAGTAATTTTAACAGTATAGTACAAATAACTATCAATTAGGTACATGAGAATTATATTTACCATGTTAATGCATATAGCTGTAGCTGGTGCATTTTCACTGCTGTATAGCATATTCTGTGGCATGAATACTAATGATGGAACATTTAGGTGGTTGCGAATCTGGGGTCTATTACACACAATATTGTTTTTAATATTACACACAGTAAAAGTTTGTGTACATGTCTTTTAACATACATTGGCATTCATTTCTAATGGATACACACATAGGAATGGAACTGCTGGAATCCAGTTTATGTCTCTATAGTTACCTTTGTACACAATACTGAAGTGTTTTCTGAAGCAGTGATATCCCATTTACATTTCCACCAGACATGTATAAGGAATTCTGCCTCCCTACACCTTTACTAATAGGTGGTATCCTTTTGTTTTTTAATGTTTGTCATTCCTGGGGTATGCAGTCATACTTTATTATGTTCTTAAAATATTTTTTTTACATAGAGAGAGGGGGAGAGGGAATGCAAGGGTGGGAGTGGAGAGAATCCCAGGCAGGGTCCATGCTCAGCCTGGAGCCCAACATGGGGCTGGATTGCACAACCCTGGGATCACAACCTGAAGTGAAATCAAGGGTCCCTCAACTGACTGAGCCACTCAGGTGCCCCTGTTATATGTTAATTTTTATTTTCCTGTTGAGCAATGTGAAGATGAACATCCACTCATATTCTTATCTGCCATTTGGATATACTAATTAAAATAAAAACTGCTTATCTATGTATTTTTTTAATTAGATTTTTTTTTTTTTTTTAACTGATTTGTAGAAGCCTTTTATATACTCCAGCTATGGGCCCTCTGTTGGTTTATCACTGCACTTTGATGTAGTAAACTCACTTTGGCACATTTATTTTATTGTTTGTGTATCAAAAATTGGGAACAACCAAAATATTCAATCACAGAGACCTTTTAGGACCTCATCATGTTATATCCATCCACTGCAAAAAAAAATTTTAGCTAAAGTTTATAAAGACTGTAGGAACATCCAAAATTAATATTTAATGAGATAATGTTAAGGGAAAGAAGTAGGATACAAATGTACACATTCACTAAGATTATAACTTTGAAGTAAAAGGCTAGATGAAAAATCCTACAATCGTATCAAGTTCTTGTAATAGGATGAAAAGATAAAGGGAGTTTGAATTTTTTTCATGTATTACCAAAATTTCTATATTATCTCTATTCTTAAAAAGAAATCCATACTTGAAAAATAAAAACGCCACACACAAAAGGCTATTTTTAACTCAGGGACAATGTGTGTAGCACAAGTTAAGCTGTCAAAAAACTCTATACTAACCAAATAACTCATAAATGTAGAATTCAAATTTTTTTTTTCAGAAAAAGCATATTTAATTGAAGTCCTGTTTCTTTTTCCAAATATCTATGATCTATTCTTCCACGGCCACACATCAATATTTAATATTAAAAACAAAAATTCAATTCTTTATACTCCAATTCTTAAACATTCAAAATTATTTTAAAAGAATAAAGATCATTTTTCTAGGCAATGTCTCCATGGAGTAGTATCTGAACTTACATAAATTACCGAGTTAGTGTTTGTACTAGAAAAGTTATGCTTTGATTTTTTTTTCCATTTAAATGTGTTTGAATGCTAGGCTTGACAAATGTTTCCACATTGTTTTTGTTTGTTTTCTTTTTAAGTGGACTCCACACTGGGCTTGAAACTCACAACTCTTGAGATCAAGACCTGAGCTGAGAGAGTTGGAAGCTTAACTGAGCCACCCAAGCACCCCTCCGTATTGTTTAAATTTTTGTTTCTTAAAAATAGTTCTGTAAAACAATGCTGTAAAGGACATTATTAAGTCAAATAATGGAAGTGTAACATGGATGGTAGATGAAGTACAGTCAAGTTTACTAAAAATGATTAAGTGTCCCATGGTTATATAACAGACTATTTTCATTCTTAGCAATTACACAATTTACTCTCAAATTTGTTCAGGAGAAACAAATCATTATGTGTATATATACAACGGGACAGCAAATAATAAAGCAAACGGCAAAATATTAATGATAGGTGAACCTGGGTAAAGGCTATTTTTACTCATGAGAAATTTCTCTAAGTTTGATATTATTTCCAAAAAGACTGTTTAAAACAAATCCATATATTTTAAAAACAGTGAGCTCATTAACTTTTCAAGTATTTCATGGGGGGGGGGGGGAAGTCCTCCAAACAGTAACCACAAAACCACACACACACACAGACCTGTGTATATATGCTAAAAGAGCTTTGAAAAGATTCTTAGAAGCTTTAGCTAGTTGTTTTCACAATGCTCTTTACAGTCACAGAGATAATCCTGGGTGGTGTGGGCAAATGTGGAGGCTCTCAAGGGAGACTGTGGGCAGGTACACACTACAGCAAGAGCAGCTGTGTTTCTATGTGTTTGTGTAGAGGGGTGTGTAAGATCTAATTTGAAAAAAAAAGTTCTGTTGATTAAAAAAAATCTGAAAATTAGCAATCTAAATACATAGCTGGTATCATTTTCACATTTGCACTAACGAGTCAACCAACCTATGCCTAAAAACATTTAAATGACAGGTAATCATAATCTCCTGAGGCCACCCATATCTTTGGCCAGCTATTAACTATAAGATTTCAGTTAACAATGAGAAACAAACTTCTCTCCTGTATCTCCCTCACTGGTCCTAATTTACTTCTTAGGATTATACAGAATATAATCTCCCTTCCACATGACAATTCTTTAGATTCTAAGACCAATACCTCACTTTTTACATTTTCTCTTTCCCATACCATCTTAGATACTCTCCATTTAATATACTAACACACAGAATTAAATGCAACATACCCAGGAAAGTCTTATCTGTGTGTAGAACACATATAACATTTTTACTCACAATAGCACACACCCAGTAAAAAAAAAAAAATTCCCCTTAGTCTTTCTGTTACTCAGGTTGACACTACGGACTCATTGGGTTTACTGTTTATTATATATTCCTCTTCGGTTTACCTAGGTTGCTTCAAAGCTATTTCTTTCCTTTTATTTATGCAGCTGAATTTTTGAATGCAAGGGTAGTACATAATGTATATTCCCTTCATATCGTATATTTTGAGTCAATTTTCTCAGTATTTGAAATCTTTCTGCATACTATTCTACAATCCATTAGGATAGAATTTCTAGCTTTGTGCCATTGACACATCTTATTAGCATGCATTTTATATCTTCATTCAGTTCAATAAAAATATTGAACAGGGTAAATACTGAGAAGCTATCTCATACTAAAAGACCACCCCCATAAGTAGCCACATCCCTCTTGGTCAGTATTCTTTAGGTATACTCTACCAGTTTCTTGTATCTCACTATACCACTGTTATGCTTATCATTCTCCATTTGATCCAGAAGAACAATCAGAGCATACTTAAATATATTACCTACTCTAACTGCACAGTACCTTATTTATCATGAAAGTAACTGAGATAGTATAAGAGAATTTGAGTCAATAAGCAATCACCTGTATTTAGTAACTCTACCAATGACAGTTAACAGTGATCACTGTTTTTTTTAAAAAAAAAAGTGTTCATAATCTACCTCTATCACCTACTTTAGAACTTAAGAAGAATCGAAACTATTCTCACCAGGGATTAGGTTACAGAATCATTTGCTTCTTACTTCAAAAACAGGAACTATGCTGTATGATTCCATTCTTCAGGAACCTTTTTCATCTCTTCAATTTCTTACACATCACTGAAAAAGATACAGTGATCTCACTGGCAAGGCAAACTGACTTTGTAGCCAGGAACATTACGTGGTTCAGTAATTCTTAACTAGGAGTGACTGTGTCATGCCCAGGGAATATCTTATAATATCTGGAGATGTTTTTGGTTGTTAAGACTGGGGAGCACTATTGGCGTCCAGCGGGTACAGGCCAGGGAAGCTGCTAGCATGCTACAATGCACAGGACAACTTCCACAACAAGTAATTATCTGCTCCAGATGCCAAGGCTGCTGAAGCTGAAAAATCCTGATGTAGTCCAGTGTCCTACTAATCACACAAAGAACCCCTTTTCAACATTCATAGTGGGAGGGCTTCTAGAATAAAAATTAAGGGTATAAAAACTTCATGACCTTATCTGTAACACTTTTGAAAGACTTTGGTTAGTATAAATTGCAAAGTGCCAGGCCTACCGCTTAACACCCAAGTAACCTTTTGCAAATGACATGGCCCTCTGGCTACCTTCTTCCATCTGTAAAATGCAATTAAAGTCAACACATTTTACAAGGTTGTGAAGATCAAATAAGATAATGTGAAAGTGTTTAATAAATGGTAAAGTACTGGGGTGCTTGGGTGGCTCAGTCAGTTGAGTGTCTGACTTTAGCTCAGGTTGTGATCTCAGTTTGTTAGCTAGAGCCCCATATAGGGCTCACTGGTGTCAGCGCAGACCTCATTTTGGATCCTCTGTTCCCTCCCCCCTCCCTATGCCTCCCCTACTTATGCTCTCACTCAAAAATAAACATTTAAAAAAAAAAACAAATGGTAAAGCACCATTTATATTTAGGTTATAATTACATAGTTTCATATAAGGAGCAAATATAGGATTCTATATCTACTTCCTTGTAGCCCTTCTCTACTAATTCTGGTTCTATCCTCTGTAACAACACAGAATAAATCTATTCCTTCTTCAAATATAGAATCTTCATGCATATTTTCTTCTAAGTTAAGCATCTCTAATTTCTGCAATGATTTTCATATGTTATCTGTCTCTATCCTGTTGGAGGAAGGTGAAAAATGCCCTCTTCCCCGTCATTTGCTATGTTTAAATCCTTTACTTTCCACTAGGTCCCAGTTCAAATGCCACCTTGAAGATAAATTCTTCCACGGTGGAACATAACTTCTATCTCCTCTTTCTCTTATGAAGTTTCACAGCATTTTATCTGGGCTGCTCAGGGAAGGTAACGTGGTCAGTGACATGGGCTTAAGCCTTAAAAGAAGATTAATCAAGGTTCGAATTCTGGTTCTAACTCAAGATATTACTAGGAACAAGTTTCTGAGATTCAGTTTCTTCACCTGTAAAATGAAGCTATCATCCAATTTTTAACAGAGCTGCCAGAACTGAGATGCTAGAATAGAGCTGCTAGAATGAAGGTACAAGACCTAACAGAGTGCCAAGTACACAGCAGGAATTAAATAAGTGTTCCTTCTCCTCCCCCAGCTCTCACTTCCTATTTATTTTTAATGTTTACTTATTTTGAGAGAGAGAGCAAATGGGTGGGGCAGAGAGAGAAAGAGAGAGAATCCCAAGTAGGCTCTGCACTATCAGACCAGAGCCCAATGTAGGGCTTGAGCTCACAAACCACAAGATCATGACCTGAGCCAAAATCAAGAGTCAGTTGCTTAACCAGGAGCCACTCAGATGCTCCTCACTTCCTATTTTAAATAACAATTTACGTATATCTTATATCCTTTAAGATCACATGCTTCTTGAAGGCAGAATCATGCTAATTTCCCCCTTCTCCCTCCTACTTCTCACAGCTTCCCTCCTTCATAGTAATTCCAAGTGCTAAAATTAAATGGTGTTCAGAATACGAATGTGACATGCCTCTCCTTGCTTCTCATCCACCTTGGTTATTCTACTCTAGATACTTTCTAGATAGTCAATCTCTCTCAGCTTTCTTAAAGCTCAACATATAATAGGTTTACTGATTTAGTAAGCACAACTATATGATATTCTCATCAACAGAATAACTAAAAAACAGAGTCACACAATAAAAGATTTACCAGACTCTCATCAAGGCCTCTAAAAGATCCCTCCTTTTCTGTGTTAAGTAAAGCTAAATTCTAAATCATGGTAAGATGAAAACCTATACTGCTGAACTTTTTTAAGGATTTTAAAAAAATATTTTAAGTACAATCTACACCCCAATGTGGGGCTTGAACTCACAACTGCAGGATCAACAAAACTCACATGCTCTACCTACTGGAGCCTACCAGGTACCCATATCCTACTGAACTTTGAATCCTTAAAGGGATTACTATTCTTAACTTTGGGAGACTACAAATAAAGTTAGTATCATGAATGTTAACTTAATTTTAAAATAATCATTAAAGCAAAGCCAAAATACTACTAGATTTTTGCCCAAAGAACAAAGACAAAGAAGTCCTTTTTTCTTTTAAAAGCAATAAATTTTCACTAATGCATTTATGTCTGCGTATCTCTGTAGTGCCAATGTATATTCACAAACCTAAAGGATGGCTGGCTGGACATGAGAACAAAAATCAGGCCACTGAACAGAGAGGAATAAACTAATTAGAATAAATGTAACAATCTGGGTCTTATTACATGTATGTGTATTCTGTAATAATGACTGCCATCCCTGTTGGAATGTTCACAAATATGAAGGAATAGTGTTTCATCTTATTATTACAAAGCAGAAGAAAAGGTCAATCCTAGTTTCTATTAATCAGAAGTAAATCTATCTTTCCCTAAATTGCTTTCTGGTAATTTCTTCTGCATCTTCTGTAAACAAACATTTATAACAAAATTACATTAAGCTATAAATAAATCAATCAAGAAGATCATAACTCTAGAAATGATTACCTGTTTGCCTTTACTAACTTCATTTCCACAAGTGGAAAGTTCTTCAAGAATCACTCTGCAGTGTGTTATTAAACTTGTTGTCTGTGATGTCGACAAGGGATCCCAAATGAATTCTACAAAGTCTGAAACAAAAGTTTCAGTAGTGTACAATTTATTTCCTAGATTGCTTTGCCTGTCATGTATAAACAACTGAAGTTTTTAGAAAAGACTTCCCTCCTTTGCAATTTAAAATCCATGCCATTCATTACCATTATGTATTTGCATACATCTTCAATTTCCTTGTCCTTTTTGGGCTCTGTACAACTTAATCTCACTTAACCACAACCCTAGTTAAATCCACTTGTCACTAAATCTGTGGCTCCAACTATGTGGCTAAAACATGGCTGGAAAAAAATACACTTTAAATTTTATCACTGTGAAACCCAGAGAACCCTTCAAGCTGTCTAGCAATCATTGTTTTCCGGGCCGATTCCCCCTCCCTCTCATCCAGATGATTATTTCCTGTCTTTTCCTTCCTCCTCACTGTTAATGGGCCTGACTCTTCCAGATGACTATTTACTTCTCTCCTGTTGCTTTCACCCTCAGCTGATTACTTCCTCATTGATGAGAAAACAGATCAATCAGGAGAAGTTCTACGAAAGACTACACACCTACCTGCATCTGTGCCCACATATTCTTGTCTTCCATTCTCACAGATGAAGCACCCACGCTGCTTGCTAAGGCCAATCTTTTATTTGTGCAAAAGGTCTCAACCCCTTTGGCTTATGGAAGATTCTATTCCCAGAATTCTGCCCTCTTTATTTATTTAAAATTTTTAAAAGTATTTATTTTTGAGAGCGAGAGAGAGAGAGAGAGAGAGAGTGGGAGAGGGAGGGAGGGGCAGAGAGAGGAAAGGAGACACAGTACTCCAAGTGGGCTCCAGGCTCTAGGCTCTGTGCTGTCAGCCTGACAGAGCCTGATGCAGGGCTCGAATTCACAAACTTTGAGATCACGACTGGGCTGAAGTCAGATGTTTAACTGACTGAGCCACCCAGGCGCCCCCAGAATTTTGCCCTCTTAACTTCAGTACTGTCATCACTTCTACTGGATCTTTCCCCTCAGCCTACAATTATTCTCTTATACTAAAAATAATCTCCCTTGACCCTTCTTTCCCCTCTAGTATTGCCTTATTTCTTTCCTTCATTTTACAACAAAATTCTCCAAAAAACTCTCTAAGCTTATCTATTTCCAATTTCTCTCCTCCTATTAACTCTTAAACACACTTCAATTAGGCCTAATCTCCAACCATTCTACCTAAACTACTTTTACCATCAAACGTGACCTTCACATTGCAAAACCTAAAGGTTGATTCTAGTCCCCATCTGATTTATCTGCAACAGCTGATCATTCCCTTTACAAACATTTTTTAAAAAAAGTTTTACTTATTTGAGAGAGAGAGACAGAGAGACAGAGCAAGAGAGAGTGAGACAGAGTGAGAGAGAGACAGAGAGAGAGCAAGTGCAGGAGGGGTAGAGAGAAAGAGGATCCCAAGCAGACTCTGCACTGTCAGAGAAGAGCCTGATACAGGGCTTGGATCCATGACCCACGAGCTCATGACCTGAGCCACCCAGGCGCCACCAAACATTTTTTTTCTTGGCATCCAGGATACCACTCCGGATTTCACACCTCCCTCTCTGGTCTTCTTTGCTGGCTGTCTGTCATTTCTTTTGACTTCAAAAACGCTGCAGTACCTCAGGACTCAGCTCACTTACCTTCTCTTTCCCATTTATGTTTATATCCTTAGTATTTAAGGTCAAGCTTTCAATGTCATCCATGTGCTGATATATTCCAAAATTACGTCTGCTACTTGGACCTCTCCTTTATACTCATATATTCAACAAGCTAGCTGACACCTCTACTTGGATGGTAGGCATCACAAACTCAGCATTTGTCAAACTGAGCTCCTGATACCACCACCTTATCCTAAAGTTCCTTTTCCTCTTTTCCATCTCAGGAAATGGCAACTCTGTCCTTCCAAATGCTCAGGCCCAAACCCATGCAGTGACTCTTGATTCCTCTCTTGTGCACACAACCAATCCATTCTCAAATTCTCTTAGTGTTATCTCTGAAATGTATGCTGAACTCAACTACTTTTCAGCACCTTCACTTTTAACAAACTCCTAGCCCAAGCCAGTATGACCTGTTGCTTCATTACTGCAAAAGCTTCCTAAGTGGTCGGCCTACTGTTCATTTTCAACACAGTAACCACAGTGATTCTGTTAAAATGTTAGGCAGACAGTGCCATTTCTCCATTCAAAACTCTCTGGGCACCTGGGTGGCAACTGACTTTAGCTCAAGTCATGATCTTGTGGTTTATGAGTTCACGCCCAGCATTCAACTCTCTGTGCTGACAGCAGAGAGCCCACTTCAGATTCTCTCTGTCCACCTTTCTCTCTCTGCTCCTCCCTACTTGTTCTCTCTCTCACTCAAAATAAATAAACTTAAGAAAACACCTCTCCAATTACTTTTCACTTACAAAAAAATGAAGTCCTTACAAATGATTATAGTGACTTATATAACATAGCTCATGTTATCTTGTTAACCTCTTTCTGCTCTCCACCCTTCCTCACTCCAGTATAGCTACACTGGCCCATGTACTGTTTTTCAATCAAACTAGGCTGGCTCCTGTCTCAGGGCCTTTGCATTTGCTGTTTCCACTGCCTTGGATTCTGTTTCCTCAGATATTCATATGGCCCACTTTTTCCTTTTGGAATTGGCCAATCTATTTTATTTATTTTTTATTTTAGAGGGAGAATGTGCATGAGTGGGAAAGAGTGCCTGTTGGACATACAAGTGGATGTATTCAGAAGGTCCTTTGATAAGAAAGATGCAGACTTTCTCTAGTTCCTTTAGACTTAAAATTGTGTAGAGTAGTACTATCCAAAGTAACTTTCTAAATGATGGAAAAAACACATTATATCCGCACTGATGACCATGAGCTACATAGGACTATTAAGAATTTAGTGTCATTGGTGTGACTGAGGAACTGAATTTTAATTTTACTTTGTCAAAATGTGTATGTTAATAATCACATTTAGTTACTGGTTACCACACTGAACAACACAAATACAGATGATACTAAAGGAGAGCATGAAATAGCTTAGAGGGCTCATGAAGAGTATAAGGGCATCTAGGACAGAACTTGAGAATATACAGTATTAATTTCTCATTCTACTTATTTCAAGTTTAATTTTAAGTATCTGGAGTTTTCAGAAGAGTACTTAAATCAGTCCTACATATACTGCACTATCATTAAGAGGACTAGGTAAAATTAGTAGCTTCCTAATACAACCATGACTGTACAAGATAGGCTGAGAAAAATCTTAAAAGTTTTAGCCAAACTGGCTAAGAAGCAATGTAAGCGGTTGCTTCATCATTTAAGACAGTTCTACAGACTGCTATCAAAATCCATGCTCAGTGCCATGGTGAAACAGATCTTTATCAAGTACAATTTTAGATAAAACAAAGCTTCAGACTGAAACACATGCATCAATGGTAAGTGCAGATGTGAGGAAGATGTAGTAATGTTTTTTTAAAGAAAGAGTAACATGGGGCACCTGGGTGGCTCAGGTGGTTAAGTGTTCAGCTATGGCTCAGGTCATGATCTCGTGGTTTGTGAGTTTGAGTCAGGTGTAAGGCTCTGTGCTAATAGCTCAGAGCATGGAGCCTGCTTAAGAATCTGAGTCTTCCTCTCTTTCTGCCCCTCCCTTGTTCATGCTCTGTCTCACTCTCTCAAAAATAAACATTAAAAAACACATAACAAGGGGAAGAAGTTGAGAGAAAAGAATACATACAGTTGAAATCAAAGTATGCCCCTAATAAATGACTTAGGTGTAATAAAAGCAACAACTAATCTCACAAATGATAAAAGCTGAAGAATACCAGCAGTCTGGTAGCCAATTGTGCAAACAAGTGCTTTTAATCACCTTCAATTATGACATCTCTTGATTTTTAATGCATATTACATTTCCTTGTATTTGAAAACTTCTGATAAAGATATCTATGACTGCAACAGATATTAATGATCTCAGACTCTGCCAGAGTACAATTTAGTTTTATCAAGATTACAAAGCAGTACCTGTAAGTCGAGGAATAACGGTTTTGTTGATGACACCAGACAAGATTTTATCAGAACCATCTTCCTTCTTTGAATCTTCCATACTGGTAGCCACATATTCTTCTATAGATGTGAACCATGGCATCTGTTTTAAGCCTACAGCATCAAACTTATAAACAAAATTATTATTTTTTAATAGTTTGTTTTTAACTTTTCAGTAATCACTAGAGCTTTTCTGAGAATAAAAAAAAAGAGTAATCCCATATTTTAACCCCTTATATAAAGTACTAGACCAAGCAGAGGCAGGATGGCATGACCAGACATGATGTATCAATGACAAAAAAACTACATTCCATGTATCATTCATATGACAAATATGCCAAACATGCCATATTCAGAACCTACATTTTACTAATGAAAATATACACTTGTAAGAATATCACTTAATATGGAATTTGTTTATAAAAATTCACTTTTGGTTCCCTCAATTCTCATAGGCACAAATGTGTATTTACAGGTGGTTTAGGTTACGAGGCAAGTAGCAGATGGCCAGTTATTATTTGTTGAATGAACAGATCTCTGCTAGGTGTAACAGGATACTCAATTTAGCCTGAATGCTTAACAACGAGGCTCCTGTACAACAAACTACTTACCATTTTCTTAGAGATAAGCTCAGTTTCTGTACTAGGAGGACTGCCTGGCCCTGAACCCAACACAGAGCAACAGGCACGCATGACTGGGGCAGAGAAAGATAAAAGGACATGGCTATGTCTCCTTCACTTGGTTAAATTTTTATATGGTTTCCTCTATTCTTACAACTTGGTTTTCTCATTTCCATTTTATTACTAGGCACATGCACATGGATGTTTCACTATCATTTCAGCATCCAGGTACAAAGTAAAACTTCCTTCGACATCTTTTTCTCTCTGCAAAGTTCCCATTTCTATGAATGGAACTACCACTATTATAATAACCCAGAATCAGAACACTGGGGTCACCTTTCAGTGTGGTGTGTTAGGGTTACCTCAGTATTTTACTAATTCTTTAATTTTAATACCAATATAGTTAAAAGTTATATTAGTGTCTGGTATACAGTATAGTGAACTCCACAGTTCCATATACCTCTCAGCACTCATCACAAGTGCACTCCTTAATTCTCATCGCCTACTTCAGCCATCTCCTTAGCTCCTTCCCTTCTGGTAATCATCAGTTTGTTCTCCATGGTTAAGAGTATGTTTCTTGATTGGTCTCTTTTTCCTTTGCTCATTTATTTCTTAAACTCCACATCTGAGTGAAGTCATATGGTATTTCTGACTTATTTCACTTGGCATTATACTCTCTAGCTCCATCCGTGTTATTAGAGATGACAAGGTTTCATTCTTTTTTATGGTCACGTAATATTCCACTGTGTACATAGATACACACCCCACATCTTCTTTATCCTTTCATCAGTCCATGGACACTTAGGCTGCTTCCATATTGTGGCAACTGTAAATAATGCTACTATATACAGAGGGGTGCATGTATGAATTAATGTTTTAACATTTTGGAGGGTAAATACCCAGTAGTGTGACTACTAGATCAGAGGGTACTTCTATTTTTAACATTTTGAGGAACTTCCATACCATTTTCCATAGTGGCTGCACCAGCTTGCATTTCCATTAACAGTGCATGAAGACTCCTTTATCTCCACATCTTCACCATCACTTGTTGTTTCTTGTGTTTTTGACTGTAGCCATTATGACAGATGTGAGGTGATTTCTCACTGTGGTTTCGATTTGCATTTCCCTAATGATGAATTATGTTGAGCATCTTTTCATGTGTCTGTTAGCCATGTGGATGTCTTTTTGGAGAAATGTCTATTCATGTCTTCTGCCTAATTGTTAACTGGATTTTTCTGGGGGGGAGTGTTGAACTGTGTAAGTTCTTCATAAATTTTGGATACTGATTCTTTATTGAATATGTCATTTGCAAATATTTCCCCCTATTCAGGGGGCTGCTTTTAGTTTTTTTTGTTTCCATCACTGTGCAGAAGCTTTTTACTGATTCTTAATAAAACTTCCTGTAATCAACCTTTTCTTTTTCTTCCCTTTACCACTATCACTTATGTAAGGGATTCACTACCTTGGACCTGGACTACAATAATAGCCTTCCAGTATTATCTTCATCTCTTCCTTTCCTCCAAGTTACCCAGCTGCTAGGGCTTCTTAAAACATTACTTCCATAAGGCCACTCTTCCAATTATTTACCAAAATAAGTTCCTATCTTTTAATTTAGGATTTGAACCTCTATGCAGCCTCTAGCTCCTGAACTAGGCTTTTTCCTTATGCACCTTTACAAAAAAAGTTCTCCTTTTTTTCCCATTTTAAATCATATATCCTTTAAATTCTCATTTAAACCCCCCCTCTTCAGTGTAGCTTTCCGAACCAAATATTCCCAATACAGTATCTCCAACTTCAGAATTCTTGGTACCTATGTCAAACAGACTAAAATTCTTAAAAGCTAATGCCACCTTCACACTTTTAAATGATTTAAAATGGACTTTGAACTTATCATAGAAGGTAAAAAAAAAAACAATAAAAAAGTGTTTCCTTGATAGATGTTTAGTGCTATTCACCCTTAAAAATAAAGGAAGAACCAAGAAAAGATAAATGCAGGTTACTACCCCAAAGCACCAATTATTAATTCCAACTCTGTATACACTAAAGCTAACCTGATAACAAGGGCACTTCAGTAATGAACAGGACAGAAATATTTCTTTTACATATAAATATATATAAATATATAAATACCTTAAGAGGATTCCAATCAATCAAGTGAAGTCGGATTAGGGGGTTTAAAAGCTTCGGTATGCATAAACTAATGAAAGCTTCATAATAAGAATCAGGAAACTTTTCTCGCCATTGTTGAAATTTCAACAAAATATTTTGGATATTACAAAAATCATCATGTACATCTTCAAAAATCTTCTTATGATCTTGTAAAATTTCATCTGTAAACAAAATGAGTCTCTGTATATTATGCATTTTAAGTTTGTGAACTTCGCTTCCTATAAACATGTATAATTATGAACTTAATAGAACTGAAAACTTTCCTTTTGATATTTACATATAAATTAGGTTTTATTAAAAAAAATCACTTTAATAGCAATATTGACACTAACAAAATCCACCACTTATTGATCTTCTGTACAACGTAGGTGTGACTATCTGTTTACAGACAAGAAACAAGCAAACATGAAATTCAGGAGGGTTAATGGATCTAAGATCACACAAAATAGACAGTCTTCAAACCCATCTGTTTGACTGTAAAGCCCACCTTCTTTCTTTTTAAAACTTTTTTAACGTTTACTTATTATTTTTGAGAGACAGAGTGAGGAAGGGGGAGGGGCAGAGAGAGAGAGAAAGAGAGAGACAAAATCCAAAGCAGGCTCCAGGCTCCAAGTTCCAAGCTGTCAGTACAGAGCCCGACGTGGGGCTCCTGTGAGATCATGACCTGAGCCAAAGTCAGACACTTAACTAAGCCACCCAGGTGCCCCTGTAAAGCCCACATTCTTTCAAATATGCAATATTTTACCTATATATCACTAAAATAATGTTACTAAATTTAAGTGTTTATTTTCAAAAGACTTTATTTTTAAGTAACCTTACTCTCAATGTGGGGCTCCAACTCATAATCATGAGATCAAGAATTGCATGCTTTACCAACTGAGCCAGCCAGGCACTCCTAAATTTAATTGTTTTCAATTAAAAATGGTAATATAGAAAGTATGCAGTAGAGAAATGAAACCAAAATGTTCATGGTTCCTTTATTAAAAATGAGAGAAGTTGAGAGAAAAAACAATAAAGATGCAGAAAACTCACAATGTTCCTCCATTTTATCCCATTTTTTCAAAAGCAGGAAAAGTCCTTCTTTTTTCTTTTTTTTTTAAAAGTAAATTCTAGGGGCGCCTGGGTGGCTTAGTCGGTTAAGCGTCCGACTTTCGCTTAGGTCATGATCTCGCGGTTCGTGGGTTCGAGCCCCGCGTCGGGCTCTGTGCTGACTGCCAGCTCAGAGCCTGGAGCCTGTTTCAGTCTGTGACTCCCTCTCTCTCTGACCCTCCCCTGCTCACGCTGTCTCTCTCTCCTAGAAATAAATAAAACATTAAAAAAAAAAAAAATTTTAAAAAGTAAATTCTACCCCCAATGTGGCGCTTGAATGCACAACTCCAAGATCATGAATCACAGACTCTATGGACTGAGCCAGCCAGGCACCCCAGGAAGTCTTAAAGGGGAAAAAAATGTGTTCCTTTTTTCTTGAATTTCCCTAACTATATTTAAGGAGAATCTCAGCAAAGCATTTCCTACCATTTCAATACTTCAAATTAAGACATATTAGAAACCCGGTAACTGACCGTGGCTTTTCTGGAAGTCAATCATGTCTGCTGAAGACAGTTCATCATCACTAGATGTCCCTTCCTGATGATTACAATTCCCAGAAAGTGCCCTTGCTTGTCTTCTTTGTGACCTGTGTTTTGCATTAAACCAAAAACAAATTAAAACAGTTCCTAAACAAAACAAACAGTTCCTGCTGAAAAGAAATGCTTTAAAACAAAAACTAGGAGTCATCATTTAATTAAAATGTCCAGAACATGTACCATCTTACTAGCACACAATTTTGTTATTACTTTTGGCATTTTAGCTTCATTATCTGAATTGGTGGTTCTCCCTGTTTTTCTGGCTACTCAGATTTTAAAGAGGGGGGGAATAATAACCGGCTTCTAGTTATAGGTAATTCCCAGACTGATAAATGCCATCTTACCCATTCCTTTTGACTGATCCAATATACCAGTGTGTCTTTAAACCCTAGGGGTAAGAACTGTTTAAATTTTGGTTTTATGTCATTCTCACAAATTAATGTTCAGTTATGGTTATTATACTATATGGGCTAACTAAAGTAGTGAAAAATACTTGCTCGATGATGCTCTAAGTCTTCACTTTATATAGCTACCTTCGAGATTCAATCTCTTCCAAAATCCATGGAGTTTTTTCATCTACAGCCAAGCTTCCATTTGTTGATGTCTCAGCTTTGTCTGTTAACAAATAAAATTAATTTCATACTGTAAATTCTTCAAAGAAATAAAATTAAACATTCTGAAAACAAAAGTTGTATTTTGGGTATATATACATACATACATATATAAATATATATAAACACAATTAATATGCTTAAATTGCATACTTCACCATGTAATGAAATTACAATGTTAACTCCCTATCACAATATTAATAGGCATTGAGCCTGCTAGCCTAAGACACCTTGGCTGATGAATATAGTTCAGCACTTGAGAACAGTAATAAAATTCTACAATGTTTCTTTTTCTTGTATTCTTTTTCAGTTGTTTTCACCCATTTTTTTTCTATCCCTGAATTACTAAAAATATTTGCATTACCAATAAGTTATTCATATTGTTTCTTAACCTGTACCATAATTTATACTAACTACAAGTCATGTGTTTGAAAGTCATTTTGCTTTAACCAGCTACTTGGTTATGATCTTATCTCTTTCACTATTCTCCAAAAGCACCTTAATCAAAGGAAGGCATCTTTGAAAATACAAAACCAGTGTGGGAACTAAAAGGCAGCATCCAAATCTTATTTGAGATCTTACAGATGATTCTCTACTGAAACCCACCAAAAGGTCTTTAACCTCCATACCTAATCTGTGGATTGGCCATGAAATCTTTAAGTTAGATTTCTGACACAGCCTACAGACTTATGTCAACTCATCTCAACAAAGTCAATATATGGGCACATACTGTCTCAAATACCAAATGAGTAGAAGTTATAATTTTTATTTTTTTGTCTTTGACTCAATTCAAGATATTTTGAAGGCCTAGTTATAAATATTTTGGGTTTTTTGCAAAGGGGTAGGTGAAAGGTTAGTGGGAAAATACACAAAAAAGCATTATTTTAAAACAGGAATGAAAATATTTTTATT
Source organism: Proteles cristata cristata (assembly GCA_017311185.1). Lineage (NCBI taxonomy): Eukaryota > Metazoa > Chordata > Mammalia > Carnivora > Hyaenidae > Proteles > Proteles cristata. Next base: position 17,455 of record JAESUZ010004083.1, on the reverse strand, counting down.
CTTTAGCTGATAACCCAGCTTAATGAATAATAAGTCATATTGAATATGAAAAACACTAACGTGATAACTGTTGTAAATACGTTGATTCATGTTTTAATTCATCTTGCCTGCGTTTCATAAAGGTCATGGCTTGTTTTAAAAGGAGTGCATGCATGGATGACTCTATTTCTTGGATGCTGATAATCTGAAATACACATATAAGTAACATTTTGTAGATCAATAATCATAAAAAGTAATACTTAGATAAGCATACGTACGTGCTCACTACTCCTATAAAAGGAACATTTTCAGTACTACCACATTTTAATTAAAAAAATATTGTGAGATACAGATCTGGCTGCCAATACTTTAAAACTGATAATCAACTAACTGTACTATAACAGCTATAAATATCATAAATAACGAAAGCAAATGGGCTGGGGTCAGGAACATGGATAGGAGTGAAAAGTATTAGGATTTTTTTGTAATTTGAGAGAAAGCACACGTGTGAGTGGGAGAGGGGCAGAGAGGGAGAGAGAGAGAATCCCAAGTAAGCTGTGCACTGTCAGAGCTCGATATGGGGCTTTAACTCACGAACCGTGAGATTATGACTGAGCTGAAATCAAGAGTCAGATGCTCAACTGAGCCACCCACGCACCCCCAAATAGGATTCTTTTTTATTTCAGATATTAGGAAGGGTACAGATATTTTTTAGAAGCCTAGGGGGTAGACTGTGTGAGGGCACTTGAGGAAACTGATAAATCTGAAAAAAAGGGGAGAATAGAAGAGACTTAACCAGACAGGTAAGAAAGCTATGAAGCAAAAATGAATGATTAGTTAAAATCGACATTCTGATGTTTCTTGGGCAATAATTCTCCCCAACTCCAATGATGTTTCCAAAGCAGCTGCCTTGGGTACATCAATGTGTATGTCAATGAGACTTTAACAGTTTAATTCTTCAAGAATCGATGAAGAAAGTTGTATTGCAATAAATACTTCAGAAAGTAACTACCAAGTGACAGTAAAACTTGAAACAACTGGAGAGAAGAAAAACGCAATTGTTTGCTAGTTTTTAAAATGTAAATAAAAAGCAATGAAGTAGAGCGTATTTTTTTAAATGGTTTGCTTAAAAAAAAAGTCAAATGTAAGGGCTTAGTATGTATAAAACAAAAACAGAACTTATAACGGGAAAGAATGATTTATAAATCTGATTAACACAAAAATGTCAAAGTCAGGATGTCAAAGAAAACACTGTAAAAGAAATCAGAAGACAAAACAGAAAGTTTACCTACATCAAGTAGCATTAAAAACTTTAAGCAGTAGTAAAGAATTTTCACCATATAAGGAAAAAAAGAAAAGGAAAAAGGAAAATTGCGACTATGAACTGAAAAGATAACAAGGCAAATAAGACACATCACAGACTACATGTGTTAATAAAGGTTTTGAGATCAAAATAAATACGTACAAAAACCATTATTTATAAAAAAATTTTAATGTTATTTTTGAGAGATAGCGCAAGTAAGGGTGGAGGGCAGAGAGAGAGAGCGAGCGAGCGCACACGCACGTGCATGACAGAGACAGACAGACACACAGAGGATTCTAAGCAGGCTGTGCTGACAGCAGAAAGCCCAATGCAGGGCTCAAACTCATGAACTGGTGAGACCATGACCTGAGCTGAAGTCGGATGCTTAACTGACTGAGCCACCCAGGTACCCCTGCAAAAATTGTGTTTTAAAATGAAGTAAGCTGGGGTGCCTGGGTGGCTCAGTCAGTTAAGCGTTCAACTTCGGCTTAGGTCATGATCTCATGGTTCGTGCGTTTGAGCCCTGCATTGGGCTCTGTGCTGACAGCTCAGAGCCTGGAGCCCTTCTTCGGATTCTGTTATCTCCCTCTCTCTCTGATCCTCCTCGCTCACACTGTCTCTCAAAAATAAATAAAAAACATTTTAAAAAATTAAAAAAATATATAAAATGAAGCTGAAAATAAAACTGATGTAATCTCTCTGGTATTCAAATAATTTAGCAATGAATCATAAGCCTTAAAAGATATTTAGAAACTCTGACTTAATAATTCACTAAGAATTTTTTTAAACAGAATTTTAACACAAAAATTTAACTCGTTATTTACAATACCAAAATAATTGCAAAAAAACCTAATATTAAGGGGACACTTAATATCACAGCATGTCAAATATGTGTAGGAAAACCCTAAAGGAAAAGTAGTTGTGGGATTCAGACTTTAAAAAAATATCTCATGGTAAGGGGATTTCTTTATAAATAGGAAATACTGTATTTATAACCTTATGTACCTTTTCATTAAGACAGTCAATTAAATTTTCCACATAAATTTTCATGCTTTTATAGAATTTAAAATTTAGAGCTTGATTTGATGAATTCTCTAGGTTCTGGATGGTATTCTTCGAGCTCTTGATATCTTGTATATAGTTTTCATATTCCCTCAAGTGTGAGCGGTGAGTATCCTGTAGCAATGTTAATCTAAATAAACAAAATAAAAATAAATGAAAACTGTGTTTCTCCAACTTCTATTTCTACTACAGTAACTATCAGTCTAATGAGATTTTTTTAAAGCTACCTTACAGAAACCAACAAGGAAACGGACAATTATATAAACCTGGGTTTATGAGACTTGCTGAGCAAAGGAGACCACCACAATGAAAGAGGTCTCAAAGGAAATGGGAGGAAAGGACACTTACAGGTTTTTTGTGCTTGAGCTAATCCGAGGATAATTTTAGAGTCAAAGTTAATTAAGTGTGGATTGATCAGAATTTGTAAACCAGGTGAGTTGAGTTGCTAGACATTCCAAGGTCTTATATATGAAATACAGGAGTCCATGGGGAGTAACTGTTAAATCACTTTGTGGTCTTTCTTGGAATATGGGTATTTTTGTGAATAAGCTGGTATTAAAACCATGTGAGCATGTTATGATTTGGTATAATTTAATGTTTTGTGACTCAATGGTTTTATGTGTCATTAGAATTTGATGTTTGAGGCAGGTTTCCTATATTTGCTGTAGTCCCCCGTACACTGCTCTTATTGATAAGACAGTCCACTTTTTTTTTTAACTTATGAGTGTCACGTGTATCAACTAATGTAGCATGAAACAAGTGTCAAATATAACTCAACGTCTGCTTATTTTTTAAAAGTCATTTATCTCTCCATGTATGTGCCAGTAGAGGAATAAGAACACCATTTCTTTAAAAATATCTGGAATATGTTTTTCACTAATATCCGACACTGTGAGTATATTAAAATTTGAGAATTAACTACAAATGAAGTAATAAATTCACAGTATGTGGACTTCAACTTTCTTTAAAAAATTCAAATCCTCCAGCTAACTTGCTGTATATAATGAAAAATCATTAGTTAAGCACCTGCTTAGACCAAATGTCATCTTTTTCTTTCCCCCTTAAAGAACAAATGTCTTCTTCCCTGGAACAAAGATAATAATGTCTTGTAGTTATTTTGTGCCTTTTCTGCTCTTGCTACCTTAGTGTTCTGATTTTTGTAGTGACATACCTTCAGTCTTTTCTCACTTTCTTTTGTTCATCTTCTATACGTTTGTGTCTGTTTGTGTGTCTGTTTACCACTGGGATTATAAAAAGTTATAGTTCTAATAACTGATTTTAAGCTGATAACTTCAATCACATACAAGAACTCTATTCCTTATTTCCTCCACTTGTTACTGAAGTCCCATATTACATTAAAAAAAATTTTATTCATTAACAATGTTACAGTTTTTTGTGTTTATCTTTTAAATTCTATACTTGAACTGTAGTAATTTTTACATCACCTTTAGAATACTATATGATTCTCTATTTGTTTACATTCTTAATCCTTACCAGACGGCTTTATATATATTTTAAGCCAAATTTATGTCAAGTTTTTTATTAAGAAAACTCTACACCAAGTGTGGGGCTTGAATTCACAACCCTGAGATCAAGAGTTGCACGCCCTATTGACCAAGCTAGTGAGGCACCCCAGACAGTCTTAAATTTCATATGCTTCATGCTACTGGCTGGCCACTTTCCATTTGAACTTGAAGGACTTTTTTTTAAGTACACTTTCTTTACCCAGGGTGACACACCAAACCAGAACCCAAACGTGTAAAAATTCAAGGTGCTAGAAATACAAACTCAATTAATTCAAATTCAAGCTGGTCCAGACCCTGGTCACAAACCGTATTGAGGTGCATATAAGTACCAAGTCAGGAAGAGGGGGAAGGGAGTAGGGCCAAGAGAAAGGGGGGGAAGGGGGTTCCCATTGTCCCCCTAGGGATCACCTCACAGTGGTACCTCTACCTTCCCAGTGACAGCGAAGGCCTACTAAGTCCTAACCTTTTAACCCCCACCCATTCCTGGCCAGGGCTTTGAATGCCAGTCCCAAATGGTTCTACCCTCCCTTGCCCCATCCTCACTTGCTCAGACTTCCAGCTTCACCCTCCTCCTCCTCCATACTCTTCTGTGATTAGTAGCAGGTTAGGGTACCATCTGAACTATAGTGAGGCTAGAGGCCAAAGGGAGGCAAGGTAGAGACAGGTGAAAAGAGAAGAGCAGTCCAAAGAATCTCTCTCTTCATGGGATCCCAAAGTGAACAATCAGCTCACTTTTGCATCTGCTTGGATCTGAGAAAGTGCACTGTAGGCATAAGCAGCTATCCTGGAGACCTGCTACAAGTCAGAGAAGGGGATGGGCTCGCTGGCCAGCACCTGATGGGACTGGCTGGTCAGAGACGGCAGTGGCAGCAGCTTCTTCCAGTGGGTCAGGCTCTCGGCACAGCCAAGTGAGTGTGTACTCCCTTCCCGGCCCATGTACTCGTGCTGCTTCACGCCTTGGCCATCTGCAGGAGACAGGTCAATGATGCTGCTGGCTGCCTTAGCAAGGATGGGGGAGAGCCAGGCCTGTTCATCTATGTGAGTGGAAGACAGGCTGTGGTAGGTGGGCTCAGGTCCATTGAAGGCTTTGGTAAGGGGGCTGCTAAGGTCAAGCAGCAGCATCCGCTCCTCGATCCTGGTCTCAAGTACTCGTTCTCGCTGCTCTAGCAGTGCCCCATGGCTGGGGTCAGACCGGGCGTTCACTAGGACAGTGTCTGAAGGCAGCCCTTTTGGTCACATCCTGAAGGACTTTCTTTTTAAAACAATTTTCAATGTTTATTTTTGAGAGAGAGAGAGAGAGAGAGAGAGAGAGCGTGCACTTGTGCATGTGCACAGGCAGGGGAGAGGCAAAGAGGGAGGCACAGAATCTGAAGTAGGGTCCAGGCTCTGAATTGCCAGCACAGAGCCTGACGTGGGGCTTGAACCCACAACTGCAAGATCATGACCTGAGCTGAAGTCAGCTTTTAACCGAAGGAGCTGCCCAGGAGCCTCTTCAAGGACGTTTAATAGCAATTTTTGTAAGGCAATTCTAATGGTGATGGACTCCCTCAGCTTTTATTTGAGGTCTTTATTTTTCCTTCATTTTTTAAGGACAATTTTACTGGTTATAACAGTCTTGGCTGGGAGTTTCTTTCAGCACTTTGTATATAACATCCCAGTTCTTCTGGCCTATAATGCTTCTGTTGAGAAATCTACTGATAATCTTGTGGGGCTCCCTATTATAGGAGAAGGTCCTTGTCTCGCTGCTTTCAAAATTCTTTCTGCCTTTGAAAATTTGATTGTGTCTCAGTGTGAGCTTCTCTGGGTTTATCCTTCTTCTAATCTTCTGAGCTTGAAACTTGATGTCTACTTCCTTTCTCAGATTAAGTTTTTGGTCATTGGTCATTTGATCTCTGGATGAGCTCCTACCGCACTCTCTTCTTCTCCCCGGACTTCCGTAACATGTATATTGTTCTGCTTAATGTGTCCTGTTAAGCCCCTTAGGTTTTCTTCACTTTTTATTCTTTCTGTTCCTGACTTGTAATTTTAAACCAGTGGTCTCTGACGTCACTGCTTCTTTCTTCTGCTTGATCTAGTAGGTTGTTGATCCCCTCTAGTGAAATTTTCAAATCATTTACTGTATTGTTTAGCTACAGAATGTTTTTTGTTTAACCCTTTTGCTTTGTTGATTTTCTCACTTTGTTCATGTACTGTTTCCCTCATTTTGTCGTGTGTGTTCTCTTATAACACATTCAGCTTCTAGAAGTAGATAATTCTGAATTGTTTGCCAAGTAATTCATAGATCTCTATTTCTTCAGAATTGGTTCTAAAGATTTATTTTGCTCCTTTGGTTGTGTCAGGTTTCCCTGTTTCTCTTTATTTCTAGTTATTTCTAGCTGTTGTCGTCTACACTTGAAAATTCACTTGAGGGAAATAGCTTCTAGTAGTGGAAGAACATCACCAATCAGCCTGGCTAGAGATGTGGAGGGCAGGGGGAGGTCTTCTGAAATCTCATGGGGGATAGATCTTCTCTGGGCTTCTATATGAAATTTCTCTACTACAGAATTTGTGGGTTTAAGTGCTCATAGTGTCTTGCTCCCTTTGGTGTTTGTCTGAAGTTCTCTAAGGCTTCTGGCTCTGTAGCAACTGAGCTCTTTTGTTTTCTGTGGCCCCCAGGTATTCAAGGTATGACAGTTCAGGATGCTGAGATAGACAAGGCAGGAAACAGCCCCTCAGACGGTCCCTCCAAAAGCTTAAACATTATATATATGTTCCACTCTTCTTTTTCCTTCTCAATGGAGAAGTTGTGAGTTAGGCTTTTTTGCTCTCTCACAAGCAGTGCTGGCTTGAAAGAGTAGCTGATGCAATTGAAATGAAATGGCTTTTCTTACCCATTACAATGTGGCTCTTCTTGGCTTTGAGCTTGCTTGGCATAATGCAACTTTCTGAACTGGTTTCTGGAGTTCTCATAAAGGCTTCTTGGACTGCATATTGTTAAGTTGGTACCCTAGGAGGAATTGAGGTATGGGGTTTCCTACTATGGCATCTTGCCATCACTCCCAACTTATTATTTTTAAAAATTAAAGGTTGTTTAACAATGCAGATAAAAGCTTATAAAAATATTAAAACAAGAATTTGATATATATGGATTTCAACCATGTAGTATGTATCTATTAAAAGATTAAAAAGACCTATACAGAAAGAAAATCAGTTGTGCTAGTGTGGTAACATAGGCATTGCTATTTTTTACTATAAATCTGTTTATTATTAGTATTTGTACTTAAGAATTAAAAAGAACATAGTGCTTTTTTCACTATTAAATGTCTGGACAAATTATTTTAAAATCAATTCCACTTACCTAGTATTTAATTGCTTCTTTATAATTTCTAAATTTACTGGTGGAAATGAAATGGAAGTATCAAACTTCTTCACTGTTTGAGATTCAGTGCTGTAGGAAAGATCTAGGTCTCGTCCCTAAAATTATGAAAATTTGTATTGTTTTAAAAGACTCATTAATCTTACAAATATCAACAGCATGAAAGGAGACTGGGTATTCCAATGTCTCATCAGCTCAAAATTCCATGCCTTTGACATTTTTCATAGTTACAGTAAAATTCTCAGTTTTAAAACATGGAACTTTAAATCTGCATGCAAGTGGAAAATTACAAAACCTTACTTTTCACAAAAGCTTGCTTCCTGGTTATTATTTTTTTATTTTAAAGAGAAAAGAGAATGTGCACAAGCAGGGAGTGGGGCAGAGGGAGAAAGAAAGGGAATCTTTAGCAGGCTCCATGCTCAGTGAGGAGTCTGATGTCGGGCTCCATCCCTTGCCCCTGGGATCATGACCCGAGCTGAAATCAAGAATTGGACCCTCAACCAAACGAGCTACCTGGCTGTCCCAATATTATGCAATTTTATAATTAGTTACGATTACAACTATGTAATAGAAACATGGGAAAATATTTATAACGTGTCTAACAAACCAGAATTTGAAATTGTATGCATATTATTGTTCCCAAGCTACATGCCAAGGCATTCAAGTGAACTCAAAGGGATGCTGTGAAGTATTTTAAATATACTCTTTAAGGGGCGCCTGGGTGGCTTAGTCGGTTTAGTGTCCGACTTTCGCTTAGGTCATGATCTCGTGGTTCATGGGTTTGAGCCCTGCATCGGGCTCTGTGCTGACTGCCAGCTCAGATCCTGGAGCCTGTTTCGGATTATGTGTCTCCCTCTCTCTCTGACCCTCCTCTGTTCACGCTGTCTCTCTCTCTCTCATAGAAATAAATAAAACATTAAAAAAAAAATACTCTTTAAATAGTAATATTTTAAGGGAATACACATTCATCATTTATTGAAGTACTAGTTTTAACTAGTTCACAGCTGCAACATTAGATTGTGCTACAGTCCTCTGATGAAGTCTTATTAGTGAAGGTGAGTTTGAGGGGCGGTAATAAAAAGCAAGTACCTACTGAAAATAAATTTGGAAAGGAGATGAGAATGGCAGTGTGCAATCTGATTCCAACATCTGAGCTGTCATATAGTGCCCAAGAGGTGCACACATCCCATCAGTAACTGTGGTTACTTGAAAATGAAATTCAAAGATTTTTTCTTCAATTTATCAGTGTTATTTTTTCCCAAAGACTACTAATAGGACATAAATAGTATAAAATTCTGGCTCGAACTACTCAATAAGTGGAACTGTTTGGTACTTCTTTTGGCCTGGGGGCACCAGAATAAAATTATGGACACTGTGGGCTCCATGAATGGGAAGTCTAGGAATTTCTGATATATACTATGACTATAATTAAACAAATACTTAAGAAGGAATTATGCAAACCTAAGCAGAATAAGGACTGTGACGTTTTTTCTCAAACTACTTTTCTTCATGCTGTTGCTACATTGATTTACTAAAAAGGGGAGAGGGATCTAAGTCTATTACAGTTATACAAATAGTCCTCTAAATCATTTCTCTGGTCAGAGATTTCGAAATACTGTTATAATCAAACACTTACCTTTACTTAACTTCTTAGTTTCAGTAACACGGAGGTCTTAACAATACTTTATTTATAAGAACACATCATCTTTCAAAGTACTGTTTTTTGTTTTGTTTCTTGTGATTGTGCAAGCAAGGGAGGGGCAGAGGGAGAGAAAGGTTCTTAGGCAGGTTCTACATCCAGTGCGGAGACCAATGTGAGATCTCATGACAGTGAGATCATGACTGGAGCTAAATCAACAGTCGGACGCTTAACCAACTGAGCCACCTAGGCCCCTTCAAAGCATTCTTGTTACAGATTAAAAAATAAAACCTTTATATTTACATAGCTTATAAGCACTTTGTTTTAAATCATTATGATTGATGAGAAATCAGATTTAGAAAACTTGGGGTGCCTTGGTGGCTCAGTCCACTAGGCATCTAAGGTCATGATCTCATGGCTCGTAGGTTCAAGCCCTGTGTCAGGCTCTGTGACGACAGCTCAGAGCCTGGAGCCTGCTTTGGATTCTGTGTCTCCCTTTCTGCCCCTTCCCTGCTGACACGGTTTCTCTCTCTCAAAATAAACATTAAAAATATTAAAAAAAAAAAAATTTGCTTAAAGTTGCACAAATATTTATTGAGGACTCACAACATTAGGCACAGAGGGATAAAACACTGAATAATAATTTTTTTTTTTTTTACTTATTTCTAGGACTTTTGAGCTCAGGAACAGTGTTTTTTTTAATTAGTTTTGTTTTAAACACGTTTATTTGTTTAAACTTTACATTTATACACCTACCATATGTCGCAGTTACCATAAAATTAAAGATAAAAAAAAATATGGTCCCCTTAAATGGCCTAATAATATGCGGAAGCTGTTTATAATCTAGTGGGAAAAGAACATGATATATAAAGTGTGAGTTGAACAGTGGGCAAAAGAGAGGTCTGTGTCTTAACCCCCAGAATCTGTCAATATGATGTATTTGGAAAAAGGGTCTTTGTGTTTGTAATTAAGTGAAGCATCTCAAGATGAGAACATCCTGCATTATTCAAGTGGGCCCTAAATCCAATGTCAAGTGTTCTTATAAAAGACACAGAGAGGCACAGAGAAGGCGGCCATGTGAAGGAGACAGAGCGAGGGGTTATGCAGTCAAAAAGCAAGAACACCTGGAGTGACCAGAACTTGGAAGACAAGATTCTTCGCCCTAGGGCCTTCAAAGGGAGCACAGTCCTGCTAACACCTTGCTTTAAGAGTTCTAGCCTCCACAACTGTGAGAATCAATGTCTATTTTAAGACATCAAGTCTGTGATAATTATAGCAGCCTTAGAAAATTAATACACATGGGATAAAAAATTATTACCTCTGTGATTTTAACTGCTTTCCTCATCTGTTGCTGTTCCCAAATATCTTGATTTTCATCTTCCTGACTTTCTTCACTTGTTTCTTGATTTCTAGGTGCTAGGAAAAAAAAAATTCATGAATACCATTTTTCCATTCTAATAGCATCAGCTAACATTTTTTGGGGGCTTATAATGTGCTGCTGGCTTAGCAGCTTTACATGGGTTAAGTTATTCTTCACAATAATTCTGGGAAAAAGCACTATTATCATCCTTATTTTATAAAGAGGACACTCCTATCAGGAATTTAATAATAACTTGTTTAAGGAATATGCTGAAGCAGAGACCTGAATCTGGGAATCTGTACTCATCACCTAACTGTCCCACTGAGAACACTATAGTTTCACGTATAGAGAAAAAACATGGAAAAAATGAAACATTTGGTACTCTTTAACAGAGATTATAAATTTTTTTTTAAATGCTTATTTATCTTGAGAGAGCGCAAAAGCCCACACATGACCAAGGGAGGGGCAGAGAGAGAGGCAGAGGATCCCAAGTGGGTTCTGCACTCGATCTCATGAATCATGAGACCATGACCTGAGCAGAAATCAAGAGTCAGATGGTTAACCTACTGAGCCACCCAGGTGCCCCCAGAGATTATAAATTCTACCTGGGAATCAAAATATTGAAGAATAATTTCTGGGTTGTAAGGAACCAAAAGTATCATTCTGAAAAAATATTATTTGAAGTGACAAAAATCTTGGTAAAACATATTACTGTTTATAAATGAGAAATGTGGAAAAAAAAAATAAATGAGAAATGTGAAAATAGTCCTTTGAGACTTAAGAACTATTGGTAGAGGAAATTTTTTATTAGAGCAGGGGAGATTTTAATAAATGAAAGCTAAAATCTCTGTACATGCTAAAAAAAAGTCCCTGCTAAAAAAATCTTTAAAAAGGTGATAATGAAAGTTTTCAAGATCAAAAATAAGACTGCACAAATTTTTTAACCTGTCAAAAAAGATCAAGTGGAAGTCAGATAATATTATTATACATTATCTTTGGTAATAACATTTTAATACATTTATCTTTTAGACTATGATGTCATTGACTAAATTGGTATTAAATAAAAACCAACTTCTAATACCTTTTAAGGTAAAAACTTATTACATTTTTATGGAGATTTGATTATATTATATTCTAGTGAAAAATCCCTTAATGTTCGTACATTGCAAATAAATTAAGTATGTACTTGTTTCATCAGCCATCCTCTGTCTAAGTGTTTGAGGCTTTAGGGTAAATGGTATTCTCTTTTCATGGTCATCAGGCTCACTCTCAGTATCTTCATCACTGTTTTTTTTCATCCCAGTGATGGCAGAGGTATGTTTTACATCCAAAGAAATAAAATCATCTTGGGTCCTGGCCAATTCACGTCTCCTGCGGGCTGCCTGAATAAAAGCTGCATCAGGGATATTTACTGAAAGAAACAAAGACAACGACACTGAAAACCAAACACCAACAGAAATACATATTCCTTGTATTTAAATAAAAGGCACCATTTCTCTAAGTCTTTCACTATTCTGATATGAATGTAACTATACAGCTCAAAACTTATGTCAATTATAAATTATTTTTATAGAGATTAAATGTAAATTAAAAAATGAACCAAATCTAGAAGCATCAGAAAATATTCTACCACTTCATTTTATTTTTGAGCTCTCTTATTCATCAGATGTTGTTGCTGACTTTTTGTTGAGGGCTATTTCTCATTTCCAGAAGCTCTGAGACTGTGAGGGGAGTAGGGATGTGGAGAGTTGAGCAAAGAGTTGCTTAGTCAATAAGAACTGTGGAGGTTAGAATGAAGGGGGATTGGCCAGTTAAAACTCACAAAGAGGGACGCTATATATATTATGCCCTGCCCCATCCCAGAGCATCCAAGCATATAGGGAATAAGAAACTAAAACCACAAGCCAAGTCAGCCTCTAAGGTCCTGTGGTGATTTCTACATGAATAAATGTAAGTTAAAAAGTATAAAGAAAATAATCCGGTTCATTGAAGAATATTTAAGTGAGATCTTTTAACAGAGCCTTGCTTTAGTTTAGTCTTTTGTTTGTTTATTTTTGAGATGAGAGAGAGAGAGACAGAGAGAGACAGAGAGAGAGAGAGAGAGAGAGACAGAGAGAGACAGAGAGACAGAGAGAGACAGAGAGACAGAGAGACAGAGAGACAGAGAGGGAGAGAGACAGGAGGGAGAGAGACAGAGAGGGAGAGATGAGAGACAGAGAGACAGAGAGACAGAGAGACAGAGAGACAGAGAGGGAGAGAGAGACAGAGAGGAGAGAGGGAGAGGGAGAGAGGGAGAGAGGGAGAGAGGGAGAGAGGGAGAGAGGGAGAGGGAGAGAGGGAGAGAGGGAGAGAGGGAGAGAGATAATTCAAAGCTGGCTCTTTGCTGACAGCAAAGATGTGGGGTTCAAACTTTTGAACTGTGAGATCATGACCTGAGTCGAAGTCAGATGCTCAACCACCTAAGCCACCCAGATGCCCCTAGGTTTTCTTTTTTTTTTTTTTTAATGTTTTATTTATTTATTTCTAGGAGAGAGAGAGAGAGACAGTGTGAGCAGGGGAGGGTCAGAGAGAGAGGGAGTCACAGACTGAAACAGGCTCCAGGCTCTGGGCTGGCAGGCAGTACAAAGCCCGACGCGGGGCTCGAACCCATGAACTGTAAGATCATGACCTAAGCGAAAGTCGGATGCTTAACCGACTGAGCCATCCAGGCGCCCCGCCCCTTGGCTTTCTTATTTTATAGAGTATAAACCACATTAATATGGACTCTTCCAACTCAAAACAAGTTTCTTAGTGCATGATCTAAGCTGAAATTTATCTTTACTTTCTGGAAAAAAATAGTTTCTTAAGCAAAATACTAAGGTAAACCATATGGTAAAAGAAATTTTCACTTTTTGAAGCAATTCAAAATGTTCTTTAGGGATGTCAAGCCCCCAAGGCTCAAGTAAAATGTTCTAAACTTTACTACAGACTGACCTAGAGTCTTTTTAAAAAAAAATTTTTTTCTTAATGTTTATGTTTGAGAAAGGGAAAGAGACCCAGAGCACAAGTGGAGAAGGGGAAGAGAGAGGAGGAGACACAGAATCTGATGCAGGCCTCATGCTCTGAGCCATTAGCACAGAGCCTGATGCAGGACTCAAACCCATGAACCATGAGATCATGACCTGAGCCGAAGTCAGACACTTAATCGACTGAGCCACCCAGGTGCCCATGATCCAAATTCTTTGAGAAATAAATAGAAAAAGTTATATACCTTTGAGAAATAAATAGAAAAGGAGACTTGGAAATGTTCCAACTTTTGAAACAGAAAAAAGGAGTCAGAATTCAGAAATTACTGACCAAAATGCTTGACATCGGTCCTAAGGAAAACAAAAAAGTGCTTGAATTATGAAATGGTAAGTGGTTATCATTAAAAATCAATATGTTCATTAAGAATAAGGAATATCGGGGCACCTGGATTGCTCAGTTGGTTAAGTATCCGACTTCGGCTCAGGTCATGATCTCATGGTTCATGGGTTCGAGCCCCGCGTCGGGCTCTGTGCTAACAGCTAGCTCAGAGCCTGGAGCCTGTTTCAGAGTCTGTCACTCCCTCTCTCTCTGACCTTCCCTGCTCACGCGGTCTCTCTCCCTCTCTCAGAAATAAAACATTAAAAAAAAAAAAAAAGAATAAGGAAGATCAAATCAAATGATTTACTTTTTATAGACTAGCACTAATTTATAGATTAGGATCAGGGACATGATGCAGGTCAGATGCTTCTCCATCCTCCATTAAAAAACATTTAATAGTTTCCTTGTGGAAAATGTTAAAGTGTGTGGGGGAAAATCACATACTGCACTGGATTCTTAACTGGTTGAATAATTACTGGTTATTTAATGCTGATAAAGCACTTATTACTACATTGCACGTCTTTAAAAATGCATTTAAACAATTACATTTCAAGTTAATTTGTTTCTTTTATAAAACTACATACTTTTATTTTCTCAGAAGGGGTGCCAGTCTTCATGAGACTGACAAGAGTCCACAGACAGGACAAGTCACAAACCCTTAAGCTTGAGTAACAGGCCAGAAGAATATGTTCATCAAGTATCTGCTACAACTTCTAAACTGTCACTGTTAACACAAAAAGCAGTCACAGACATTTATTTGCAAAAGCAGGTGATGGGTCATATTTGGTTCACAAGTGGTAATTTTCCTTGAATTGGACTGATCTTTCTAAAAGACAAAAACGGTCCTGCCATTTATTTGCATAAAATTTTCAGTAATTCTCCCAAACTCTGTATTATCTGACTCCAATTTGACTCTTCGCTTTTTTTGTCGTTCCTCTATCTTACACTCCAACCAAATATTTTCATTCCCACAACTATTTTTAGTTCTCTGCATATGCTATGTTGTCTTCCCTAGGGTTTTATATTTGCTATATCCTGTACCCAAAACATCCACACTAACAAATTCTTGCCACCCTTCAGATACTGGCATTAATCACCCAGTGTAGCACACTGGTTAAGAACACAGGTTCTGGAGCAGATTGTCTGGGTTTGAATCCTAGCTCTGCCTCTTACTAGCTGTCTGACCTTGGGCATGTAATGGAAAAGAACAGTCAATTTTGGCACTGTGACAATCATTAGTAATGATGTACTTGCCCCATACTTCACTAGAGTTAGTTGTGTTACCAATAATAAGAATCACTGGTGTAGAAAATGCTGATATTAGAAATAAAGTTAACTTAAGTCACAAAATTTACCAACCTATTGATGAAAACTCTTCTTCCAGAGAGCTAGAGCTGTTGGATGATGAACTCTGACCATCCTTACTTTCTGAGGAATGCTCTGTTTCACCTTCTTCATCTGTTGAAAGATCAACTATTCTGGATTCTAAAAGGACATTTTTTGAACAAAGAGTCAAGACAGTGGAATCAATAACTGAAATTCTACACAACATATAGCATATGTATAATACAGTATTTTAATTTTTCTCCACATATTTGAGGTATATGTACAGATCTTTCTCCATTTCCATTCTTTCTGAAACCAATGGATAATCTAATAAATGTAGAC
This sequence comes from Proteles cristata cristata, assembly GCA_017311185.1. Lineage (NCBI taxonomy): Eukaryota > Metazoa > Chordata > Mammalia > Carnivora > Hyaenidae > Proteles > Proteles cristata. The sequence continues at coordinate 2,179 of JAESUZ010004083.1, read as the reverse complement.
TTACCCTATTTAAGCAAACTGCTTATCTAAAAAAATATTCTCTTAAAAGATGCAACGAGAAAAGGAAACAGTACAGAAAAAACACAACAACAAGCGAAGGAATATTTAAGAAAGAAAAATGGTGGTGGTTAAATTGAAAAAGAAAAAAGAACTAATGTACACTTACTATATGCTAGGCACTGAAATCTGTTTTACAAGTTATAATTCACACAATTATAGAATTTTGCAATTCTGTAAAGTAAATGCATGATGTTATTGACAAGGACATTAGGGACTAGAGAGGCTAAGTAACATGTCCAGTGTCACAAAGTTACAAAGTGGAGAAGAGGGCTTTCAATCTAGTTTCATTCAAGTCTGGAATTTAGACTCTCTTTATATGATATATCAATGGCTGGTGGCACGTAGTACTGTAATGAGCACTGTGGTCTCAAACCACGAATCTCTTTTGATTCTAGTGTGTGATTTTGGGAAGAATAGTCGGCCAAATAATCTATTAAGCGAAGACAACATTAAGAGATAACCCCATAAAGGTGTTGTGAGAACTGAATGAACAAAATGTGAAGGAATTCATTGTATTATTGACAAGAAAGGGCTTGTTAGTTTACAATTATTTTGTATTTTTTATAAACTTTAAAACTTAAAAAGATTACATAAATAGTACTCTTTATCTTTTTTTTTTAATTTTTTTTAAAAATGTTTTATTTATTTCTAGGAGAGAGAGAGAGAGACAGCGGAGCAGGGGAGAGTCAGAGAGAGAGGGAGTCACAGACGGAAACAGGCTCCAGGCTCTGAGCTGGCAGTCAGCACAGAGCCCGACGCGGGGCTCGAACCCACGAACCGTGAGATCATGACCTAAGGGAAAGTCGGACGCTTAACCGACTAAGCCACCCAGGCGCCCCAAATAGTACTCTTTATCTTAAAAATGTCCCATAATTAAGAGACCTATATAGAGTTAAAAAAAAAAAATCTGGAGATCAAAACTTAGAAGACAGAGGAATACAAGTACAGATTACATCTTTCTGTGCTACTATTTACGACTGCTCTTACCTGCTCCCAAAGTCGACGAACACCAAAGCAGTGATTCTTGGAGCATGGTCCATCAACCTCTAGAAGTCCCTAGGACCCTTTCTGAGGGTCTCTGAGTAAAAAACTATGCTCATCATAATATTAGCATCTTATCTGCCCATTTTACTCTGCTGCTATTTATTTACATAATGAAGCAACAGCAGGGGTGGGTAAAACTCCTGGCTTCTCAGTATGAATCAATCAGTGACAGCAATGTGTGGTAGCAGTCACTGTATCGTTCACCACTATGCATTGCCAGGAAAAAAAAATCCAGATGCACTTCCATACTCAATGAAGCAATTAGAAGTCACTAACTTTATTAAATCTTGACCACTGAGTACACATCTTTTAAATATTCTGTAGAACAACATGGAAGTGTGTATAACGCACTTCTGGGGCCTGCTGGAACACAATGGTTCTCACTGCAAAGCACTTGTGTGACTGAGTTGCAAGGTGATCTAGCCATGATCTTCAAGGAGCAATACCACTTTACTTGAAAGAATGACTGATAAACTCGAGTTATTTCCACATGTATACCTGACAAATTTTCTCAAAAATGAGCAAAGGTGTGCCAATCACTTCAAGAATTAGAGATTTCAGGCGAAAACTGGAATTTTTGGAAAACATATCCTGCACTGTGAGCGTCTTTGCAATACTTAAAGACTGATGATTGTCAGTAGTAACATTAACAGACTGTGGGAGGGAATACTGTATAATAAAATGTACCAACATTTGCAAATGCTATGAAAAATAATTTCCAATAGTCAATGCAGGATGTAACCAATCATGCATGGGCAAAAGTTCCATTCAAGTGCAAAACAGACCAATGATTTTAATGTAAGGGACCATAAAAAAAAAAACAAAAACCTGAAAAACTGTTTCAGCTACCAAGTTGCAAACTGACCTTTAAGTAATTACTGTTTGAGCTTTGTTGTAATACCAAAGCAGAACACCCTCAATCATCTAAAAGGCTATTAAGTATTCCTATTCACTACGTACTGTGGTTTTCTTTTCATATTTCAAATGAAACAACCTATCACAACAGATTGAATGCAGAAACATCAAGATTTGCAAATGGAAAACAATGTCACTGTCACTACTTTTTTAAATAGTT